>NC_051174.1:26717214-26962214 GCF_013339725.1 Rhipicephalus microplus
GGCGTCATACACGACTCGGACTGCAAATGCTCTGATTACTCCCGACCAGCGGTGCAACCTTCTCACAATTCTTGTTGATGGTTTACGTGTAACTGCTCTTATTGATACCGGTGCGCAAATATCTGTGATGAGCTCAGACTTCCGCCGCGCCTCCAAAAAGTTCTGACGCCTGCGATTGCACCTATCGTTCGTACAGCGAATGAGAGTTCTCCTTCTGTACTTGGAATGTGCACTGCGCGAATAACGATTTTTGAGCATCAAACTTCAGTTCTGTTTGCTGTACTGGAAAATTGCCCTCATGACCTCATCCTTGGACTCGACTTTCTGACTTCACACGCTGCGCTCATTGACAGTTCCAAAGGTCTTCTTCGGCTCAAACTACCATCCTTCTCCAAGACCATCTCTACCAGCCCACCTCGTCTACACTCTGTCGATTTCCTAAGACTTCCGCCGCAAGCCGCAATCCAAGTCCAACTCTCGCCACATCCTCCAGTACCCGATGGTGATTATGTTGCTGCCCAATTTCTGACGTGGCCATGATACGTAATGTTGCCCTCCCCAACACGGTGGTTACCGTCAAGGACAACCGAACTTCATTTCCCGTCCTCAATTTTGGCTTCTCAATGCAAGTTATTCCTCGCGGCATGTCACTTGCGCATCTGACACCACTGGTCGACCAAAGGTTCCGCCCTAACCACCGATTCGCCACCCGATTTTTCATTAACGTCGCTCTCGTGTTGTTCCTGTTCCGACCTTTTCAAGCCAATGCTATCTGACAAGCTCACCTCTGAACAAGTCTCTGCTCTCTGCCGTGTGCTTGATTCTTGTCGGGAGATCTTTGACTTCAGCGACCATAATTTGGGCCGGACATCCGTGGTAACTCATCGCATCGACACCGGTGATGCTCGGCCCATTCGCCGACGGCCCTACCGTGTGTCAGCCCCGGAGCGTGCTATTATACAGCAAGAAGTCGATAAAATGCTTCATAAGGGCATAATCGAACCATCATCTAGTCCTTGGTCTTCACCCTTTGTATTTGTTAAAAAGAAGGACAATAGCTGGAGATTTTGTGTTGATTACCGCCATCTCAACCATATTACCAAGAAAGATGTCTATCCCCTACCGCGCATAGATGATGCACTCGATTGCTTACACGGTGCCAAATATTTCTCTTCAATAGACCTTCAGTCAGGCTACTGGCAGATTGCTGTGGACGACAAAGACAGAGAGAAGACGACCTTCGTGACTCCTGATTGACTTTACCAGTTCAAGATGATGCCTTTTGAATTATGCAATGCCCCCGTGACTTTTGAGCGCATGATGGACTCTCTCCTTCGAGGCATGAAGTGGACCATCTTCCTCTGCTATCTTGAGGACGTTATTGTTTTTTCGACTACTTTCGACGACCATCTTACCCTTCTGTCCACAGTGCTTGATGTTTTCCGACGTGCCAACTTGCAACTTAACTCGTCTAAATGTCGCTTTGGGCAACGCCAAATCTGCGTACTCGGCCATCTTGTTGACGCTGCGGGCGTTAAACCAGACCCTGCGAAAGTCCGAGCAGTTCGCGACTTCCCCACACCCCACTCAGCCAAGCACGTCCCAAGTTTTCTGGGACTGTGCTCCTATTTCCGTCGTTTTGTCGAGAAGTTTGCTTAAGTAGCCCGTCCTCTAACCGGCCTCCTCAAAACCGATGTCGCATTCACCTGGGGCCAACAGCAAGCAAACGCCTTCTCGTCGCTCGTTGAGATTCTCACCAATCCACCAGTTCTAGCACACTTCGACCCATCTGCCACCACGGAGCTTCGTACTGACGCCAGTGGCCACGGCATAGGTGCAGTGCAGGCGCAGCGGCAACGAGGAATGCACCGCGTCGTCGCGTACGCAAGCCGACTGTTGTCGCGCTCGGAACAAAATTATTCGATCACAGAACGCGAGTGCTTAGCTCTCGTCTGGGCAATTGCGAAATTCCGACCATACCTCTATGGCCGACCATTCTCAGTTATTACGGACCACCATGCGCTTTGCTGGCTCTCCTCACTCAAGGACCCTACGGGACGCCTTGGTCGCTGGGCGCTGCGCTTACAAGCGTACACTTTTTCCGTATCCTATAAATCCGCAAAACTTCACAAGGATGCCGACTGCTTGTCCCGTTACCCAGTCGATCCCCCTGACATGATGGAAGATGGACAAGAGGTACTTGTTCTTTCAATTACCGACTTCACCGACATAGCTGCTGAACAACGCCGCGACCCCTCTTTGCGTGCTATTATCAATGGTCTGCACTCCCCCCACCCTGACCACTCCTTACAACTGTTCGTTCTTCACAACGACATCTTGCACCGCTACAATGCCCGCCCAGATAGTGCTGAGCTTTTACTCGTTGTTCCAGCGCATCTTCACTCAAAAGTTTTGGCCCAGCTTCATGATGCCCCCTCTGCTGGACACCTAGGGGTGTCATGCACGTACGACTGCGTTCGCCGCCGATTTTTTTGACCTGGCCTCTACCGTTCTGTGCGACAGTACGTTGTGGCATGCGACCTCTGCCAGCACCGCAAGACACCTGCTCTGAGACCTGCTGGTCAACTCCAGCCCATTTAATTACCAGATGAGCCATTTTTCCGAGTCGGCCTCAATCTTCTAGGTCCTTTTCCCGTGTCGGCCACCGGTAATAAGTAGATTGCTATTGCTACCGACTACGCAACGCGGTATGCCGTTACACGGGCCCTCCCCACCAGCTGCGTACCTGATGTAGCCGATTTTCTTCTTCATGACATCATTCTGCGTCATGGTGCTCCTCGTCAGTTGATCACCGACCGCGGCCGCTGTTTTCTATCTAAAGTAGTCGACGAGCTCCTGCGATCCTGCTCTACCCACCACATGTTCACTACAGCGAACCACCCACAAACCAACGGCCTCACGGAACGCCTCAACCGTACCCTGACGAATATGTTAGCGATGTACGTCTCCAAGGATCACAAAGATTGGGACATCCACTTACCTTTCGTTACCTTCACATACAACAGTTCACGTCACGATACAGCTAGATTTTCGCCTTTTTACCTACTGTTTGGTTATGACCCACCTTTGCCCATGGAGACCATGCTCCAATCTGATGCCCCCTCATCGACTGCTTATGCTCGCGATGCCCTGGCCCGAGCTGACATCGCCCGCCAAGTCGCCCGGGATCGTTTATGTGCCTCGCAGTTTAACCAAAAGAGTGCTTACGATCGCCGGCACCACGACGTAAAGTACTCTCCGGGGTCACTCGTCTTGATGTGGTTACCATCGCGTCGTGTTCGTTTCTGCGAAAAACTGATGTCCTGTTACGTTGGCCCATATCGCGTCGTACGCAAGGTCACCAGCGTGACCTATGAGATAGCTCCACTCCATACCACGTCAGTACAAGCTTCAGTCCTGACCGATATCGTGCACGTCTCACGGCTTAAACCATACTACTCACGCCCCGAGAATTGATTGCACCGGGACGGTGCTTCTGCCGCCGGCGGGTAATGTCACGGGCTAAGTAGATGCCTGAGGTTGACGACGACGAAGTGCTCTGGGGAACGTGCTCGCACTGCAGCAGCGTTGTACGCATTTTGCTCGCCAGTATATCCATTGTGTATACTTTATTCCCCGTAACAATATCAAGGAAGTAATACTAAAAAAAACCATAAAACGGGGAAAAAGAGCCAATTTAGACTGAACCTGTTGGAGGTTCAGCTGTAAACTGCAAAATATTTGATAAATTTCTTTCATTCTAGTTCACCGCACAGATATATATGTTGTGAATCATTGTGCAAAATATCAGTTGAAAGCACAGGCTGAGAATTACGTTATGAAAGTTTGCGTCGCAACATTTGGAGCAAATTGTTATTTTCAGAAATACGTAAACAAAGATTTCCGAGCTTGTAAAAAGGGTCACAATCTTCGCGTGCAGGCCTAGAATGCATCAGATTCATAGCTAGGCTCTTCTGCGGAAGCAGTATTGTCTCCTTTCGTTTGGGTGGCAGCTCGTCTTTTCTTCCTGGCCTGTTTTGTCCCATCCGCTGACATGCGTTTAGCATTCTGCATGCGCAGGTGATCTCTAGCGATGGAAGCTTTCGTCGTGTGGTACCCTGGTTCTATGCCAGCTTGCCTGAGGATATCTAGGGTGCTTACACTGCCACTATTAAAGTGTGCCACAGCATCATGCAAGGCAAACATTACTGTAGGCAAGCTTACGTAGACCTCTTTGGGTGCCCGCTGCCATATTAGACCATTGAAACAATAATTCGCATTTTCAGTCTTTCTATGAAGGCACTTCACTAGAAGTTCAGCAGAGCACAGATCACTGCATACAGTTTTAACTTTCTTCAGCACATCATTTGGAAGTCCTCCTTTGTGTACATATTTCCCTTGGCCGAATGCTTCAACCCTTTTGTATCCGCACCAGCTTTTAGGTCCGAGTGGACACAGGCCGTGTCTCGGCTGCTTGTCGGTAGAGCTGCAATGAAAAAGACTGGCAAGGGTAGCCTTTTTATTGCAGAAAGGTTCCACACATTAGCCCTTATGGCGATGCCATAGTAGTTTTGCAGGCGGTCAATCAGGGCATCAGTGAGCTTTCCCTTACCACCGAGTCCACGCACTGTCTTCAGTTTTCAGAGGCGGCAGCCAACACGCTTCTGGACATGCCCAATACATTCTAGTTTCTGCACACTGTCTTTGCATACATGTCTTCGACAGCGGCGTAGCTCTTGGAATCATCATCGCCGTATTACTGCAGGTACTTGAAATCTTTTTTGCCTTTCAACCTTTCCAATATTCGGTATAGACCAACCGCCTCCATACTGCCAGCACTTCCTTCATGATTTGCTTGACAGGAAGTGTGGTTTGCCTTCCATTCCTGGCACGAAGCACTATCTTGCCTCAACTTGCTTTTGGTTTCACAAGACTTACACGAACTAGAAAAGGCCTCAACATGAATACCCTTTGCCGTGTCAACAGATATCACAGACACACAACTCTTCAAAGATGAATGGCCAGGCTTCTGCCACGTGCCATCACCTGAAACACTACACTCGGCACTCCCCACAACACGCCAAACTTCCACAGCAGCATCAGTCATCGACTTCGACGCCACTTGTACTGCCACTGCAGGAAGCCGAGATGACAATTCTTCGTAGACGGAGTGACGTGGAGGAGCAGGCATGTTCATCACTTTGGAAAAAATTTTCGCACCAGCGTGCCCTTTTTCTTACTGGCACATCGCGTAAACCAGACGTAAATTGTTCTCATTGGCACGAGCCACCTTTCCCGACGTATGAAATGGGCGCTTGAACCTACAGTCAGTACACACGACCGCAGAAGCCGATCATATCCCTTAGTAAGAGCGTTCCTCGAGCTTCAGTGTTGTGTTCATGCATTCGGAACATGCGAGCGATGAAAACACTGAAGAAAGAGTACCAATGTTCATTTTCCTGTTCCCTTGGAGCGAATAATTCTCTAGTGGACCCTCTACGCCTTGTTTATGTCCCCAAGCTTCTTAATGGTCACCGAAATACCGACATCCGTGTCAGTTGGCAGCCTCGTCGTCGTGTAGCTTGCTTGCTTGCTTGTTCCTTTCTTTTCTGCTCTCACCCACTAAGAGGGATTGGCCAAGAAGCCGGTGGTTAATGCAAGTCAATACCTATAAACTTTCTCGACTAGGGAAGTATGATTATTGTGTTTTGACTTTAATATAATTTGGCGCAATGTAAAAAAATAAAAAAAGAGGGGAGAGGAAGAGAAATATTAGAGTTTGTTGAATATCTGAGGTGGAATCGTTATATAAAATTCTCCTGAAAGTTGAATCATTGCAGTGTATCAGCTAAATAATAAGTGGTAGTGTGGCTAGTAAAATTTGAGAGCTGATCTCTGACTCAGCAAGGTAATCTTCTTGTGTTATATATGAATTTGCCGAGAGCCCCGCAGATGTTCCTGTCGCTGTGTCTCAATGAAATGGCCCCAAAAGACAAAATATTCGGAGTATTAGGTGACATTCCTAATTTTCGGAATAAAATTTTGAAGCAATTTTTTTTTGATTTTTGAAACGGTGACATGTGATAACAAAACGCTCGATATGTTCAGGTTCGTTACAGCTTGAGCACAGAGGGTATGGTACCAGACCAAACCTGTTTAAGTAGAAATTCAGAGGTGGTACACGGCAACGTAATTTTGTTATCAAGACTTCCAATTTACGGGTGGGACACCATTTATTATACTATGCGAAGTGCAGGTGCGAGAAATCTGGATTAGGAAACATGATTTTTGATGAGTCTTCAAGAAGGGAAAGTTTTCTAAACCTCGCTGCTGTTACATAAGCTGTAGGAGGCATGATTGCCACAATCGGAAGATCAAGAGATGTCCGCGCAAGTGTGTCAGCCATCTCGTTTATAAATATACTACAATGGCCTTGCACCCATATTTCCAGCAAACTTGCGCTTCGTCGTCTTCTGTGTTCTCCACTTCCCGATGCTAGTCGTAATATGGTCCAGGCAGCCTAAGGATACAGCCCTAGTAGCGTTCACACGTGGAACAAATACAGAACGAAGGCTGACGTAGCCTGACCAAGGCAAACAACGAAAATTGCGACAACGAATATTCTTTGTAAGAGAATAACGAAGACTTTTAAACACAAAGTTGTATATAAGGACATCATCCTATATAACAGTCACAATAAAATGCATAAAGTATTTTGAATGGCATTATTATAGACGAAACAACACTTGCTTTTGAACGCGATTTTTCGAAACCGAAACCACAGTTGAAAATGTGATTTCAATTTCGCTATAGCAGCTAAGGGTATGGAAAACTTGCTGTAAATCGCAAACTAATGACGCTAGGAGCATAATTTTTGTTGCAACATATATATGAATGTTTGGACGTGCAAGAAAAACTAAACCCTAAAAATTTATTTCGCGAGAAAAAAGGAGTTTTGAAGGTGGCCTACCACCTTAATGATACGGAATTTCAAAAAGTAAGACTGGCTGTTTAGTATAGAGCCTTGCCATCAGTTAACCTGAAAAAGTCACTGAATGAACTATTGTGCGTTTGTTTGAGGTGTACGCAGAAGGAGCGATGAGCATCAATGCGACCGCATGCGGCCAAGGCACACTGGTTTTACTAAAAGCCACCGAACAGACTCGCGCCACTTCACCAACTCATACGTGAAAACATAGGACTGACATTTTTTACGCGGTAATAAAACAACCTGGTGAGAAGCTTTCCTGACAATTCAATTTGTTTTTCAGCAATCGGCTATGGAGTTGCACCGATCGGTTTACACGGGCACATCAGTACACACTGAAACAGCTTCTGTGCTAGCATATCGTCGCTTCCCCCGCCGAGGTGGTCTAGTGGTTAAGGTGCTCCGCTGCTGACCCGAAGGCCGCAGTATCGAATCCCTGAAGTGGCGGCTGCATTTCCGATTGAGGCAGAAATGCTGTACGCCCGTCTGCTGAGATTTGGGAGCAGGTTATAGAACCCCAAGTAGTCGAAATTTCCGTTCCCATTCACTACGGCGCCTTTCATATTCATATTGTGGTTTCGGGACGATAAACCCCACATATCAATCAGCATATCATCACTTGCACAAAAAAATGCACGTTCATCAATTAAGTAAGCGCGCACTCACCGAACATTAGCATCGACATACAGCTTTTGTGCGCGGAAACTTTCAGACACAGCAAAAAAGTCTCTTTGACTCGGAAGTGACACCTGATAAGACACCTCACCTCCTTGGTAATTTTTTATATTGTTTTCCGTGTATATTTTCAAAAAAGGAAGTTGGTAATTTTGATAGCGTTACGTGATACGTTGCCGGCTGCAGTTTTCCTGTTATGAAGACGCATCGCGTCTGCCTTCAAACAGCGACGCGGGAAGCATAATGACGTGTTTTAGAGGCGAAGCTCCTTAAGATGTCGGTCGTGTCCCTCGTAGTAGTATAGTAGTGGTATTAGTAGCCACTTTACTTAGTTTTCAAAATTGTAACTATACTGCACCAGTGGTTTTTGTATAGTTGATGATATCGTATATTTGACGAATAGACAGACAGACAGACAGACAGACAGACAGACAGACAGACAGGCAGGCAGACAGACAGGCAGGCAGGCAGGCAGGCGGGCAGGCAGGCAGGCAGGCAGGCAGGCAGATGTTCGGATAGATATACGCATGAACGAACTCATCGACGTATTCACAGACGGACGGATGAATGAAAGAACGCATGGACGAATGAACGGATGGACGCCTCGCCCCACTCAACATCATTCATTCCGTAATTATGTTGAGATTTTAACCAGTTTTTTTATCGCACCATCAGCGTTGTTGGGCGTGGCGTAGTGGTAGATTACTAGCCTAGGAATATGAAAGTGACAAGTCTGAATTCTTGTAAAATATAATTCTTTTTCATTTTTTAAAGTTTTGAGCTTGTAGTCTTCTCTAGTAGCAATATGTCTGTGCCGTAACTAATTCGTAAATTAGTTTACGTGCTTGAAGTAGCCGCTTTTCCTTCCTTCGAATGTGCTGCAGATGTTGTCTCGAGAACGAATCCTTCACGATATATGCTTAGAGTGGTATGATAACGAAAGTTTTTTTAAGTGATTATAACAAAAGAAAAGAAAAGTGCCGACCCGTAACTTTCTCTCCGTACAAGGACACTTCAACAGGTCAGCACAGGATTGAGGTATATGGAATAAACGATGTAGGTAGGGTAATATTGGAGAAGACAAAAAAAAGAGAGGTGAGGGTCATTCGATCTGCTTTCCGCAACGGATTCACTAGCTCCCACGTGCCATGCGCAGCTGACTAGGAAAGCTACCAAGGGCTGGAGAGGTGTAGTCGTCGGGAGGAGGACAACGGGTTGGGTTGGTGCGTCCATAAAAGCACGTGAAGCACTCGTTGAAGGGCGTAATCTGTGTACGGAAAAAATTGTGGTCCGTAGCACTCACTAATACGAGTCCAGTCGACCTCAATGGGGAGGCACTAATGTTCCTTCAGGGCACAAGTGCTCAAATAGCGCCGAAGTCTTGAGGATGGTGATGAGGGCAGCTTGCGCGCACTTCACAAGTGTTACGACCGGCACAGCAAGGAGGTGGCTTGCAAGGGACGCTCATCGGCGTAACGGTCATAGCTGTCCGCGTCCAGCAGGAACGCGGGAGGCGTCTGTGTGCGCCGCAGGAAACGCACATCAGCGTTGCTGAGACACACAGCCTGCGTCTGAGAAGATGCACGTGCACGGACGAGGGGTATAAAAAGCGCGTCGCGTGTGCGGTCGGAGCTCTCTCTATGGACTTCACTGGCGCGCTCGTCTCGAGGGTGCTCTGGGCCCTTGTGATGGAAAGGCGCGTCAGTACGCTCTCGTTGGAATGTACTTCTCTTACAAATACTTAAATAAACGCATCTTCTACTTGTTCGTGAAACGCGTCGCAAGAGTCGTCCTTCGCCGGATCCTGGGTGGCAGCCTCAACCCCTCCCCGGGCATATCAACTGGTTGGCAGCGGCGGGATCGGTTCGTGTTCTTTCCTGGTACCGATGCTGATGAATGCTCACTTTCCGTAGAGATTCTGCCAGGTGTTTTGGATAGATGGTGATGTTTATCCAAAAGGGTAGATTAGTTGCTGCTTTGTGAAGGATTGAGTTTATTAGAGGTACCTTCACGGAAGTTTGAGCAATATAAGTCTGCACGGGGTGACCATGGACTTGAAAAAATTGAGGAAACCGGATTTAGTGCTGTTGTGCCAGGAGCTTGGGATTGAGGTGGCGAATATACACAGAAAGCCACTTTTAATAGAGGCGGTTAAGAATTCTGGCACGGATGCGGAGGAGCTCGCCGAGTGCTGGGAGGTAATTCAGGAGAGGATGAAAAGGGCACAATAAGTCGAAGAGCGAGAGCGCCCAATGTTTGAAAGAGAAACCGTCAGGCGCAAAGAAGAAGCGGAAAGCCAAGAAAGGGTGCTTGGGCGCTTGCGGCTTCAGCTAAAGATTGCAGATTCAGAGAGACGCACGAGTGAGCATGAGGGACTTTTTCCAGCCTTACAAAGAGAGTGGGGAGGAAGGTCCCATCCTGGAAATGGACAATATGAGGAGCCAATCCCCTGAGAACGTTGAGGGCGCATCACCAGTGTCAGATAAAGAGGGTGGGCTGGAAACTGTTGAGGATGTAAACTCAAGTGATGGTGAACAGGGTGAATATGAAAGTAATGGAGCCAGAGAAAATGATGATGGTGGTGATGAAGCAGGACATGACGATCAGGCGGAGGAGGGTGGGGTAGAGGAAGAGGGGGATGAAAAAAAACCAGAAGTGCAGCCTCAAGCTGAAGAGAAGGAAAGCTTACAGATGAACCCTCAAGAGGAAGAAACAGGCTCAGTGCCGGTAGAAGATACTCCAGCTTCCCCTACCGAAGAGGACTCTTCCTTCATGCATGATGCGCCTGCGTCTCCCCCTGCTGAAGAAAGTCCATCATCTCCACTAGAAGCGACACCATCTCCTCCTACCCCTGTTGATGTGCCGGCATCGCCAACGGAAGATGTGGTCCCTGGGGCATCACCTATAGAGAGTGGAGAGGCCTCATCGGCACCTGTCTCTCCTGAAGAAGTGCCAGCAGATGAGCAATCAGCAGAGGTTTCAGGAGAAGGTGAAGATGTGCAAGAAAACGACGAAAAAAGGATCGCAGACATCAATGAAGGCGACGAAGAAGACACACAGGACAATGCATCTTCGCCAAAGAAAATCGAAAGTCCCGAAGCTGAACCAGAAGAAGAGGAGGGGAAGAGCTGGAAGAGAGCAGTTTAGCAGCTGGTGGACCAAGTGACGACATCGCTTGCCCTGCACCAGAGGAGTCTAAAGTGGCAGATGATGGTGGTGTCCTCCTGGGCACCCTCCTTGATACTGAAGATATATGTTCTTCTGAAGAAGAAGAAGGCCTTCTTGAAGATACCAGTAATGGCATGGAGGATATATCGGAGCCTGGTAGCACAGGTGGCATGGTGGACAGTCTTGAAGCTGTTGTCAGGGAGCAGGAGGAGCCTTGGCGACAAGAGTCAAATGAAAGTGAATGCCAAGTGCATAAGAAGCGGAAGACAAAGCACAAGAAAGACACTTGTCAAAAGTGGTGGTGGAGAGACCCAGTTTGGTGTAAGCACTGAAGAGTGATCTGCGCGCGTCCGAATACCCCTCAGACTCGAAGATAATGTAATGGGGTGTTTCGGGCTGCGGGCAATAACGGCAGTTTCGGTCTCCCCGTCTCAACTCTCTGTGAACCCGTTCCGCCATGCGGTAGCAGCCGAAGCGCAGGAAGAGTAGGAGGGCACGCTCCTCTCTTGAAAATTCAGTTTTCGGGAGTGGGCGTGGTGGCTGCCCTGCCGCAACTCGCGGGTCCGGGTGGCGAGTGGTAACGAAGCACCGTGTGCGAATTCACGCTGCATCGAGTGTGCTCACCGCTGTAGTCACAGGGGTTCTCGAAGAGTGGCATCCTTAGTGAGCTCGTCGGCGGCTTTGTTGCCGGATATTCCAACGTGCGCTGGGATCCATTGTAGCACAAGATCACACCCGAAGTCCTGTACTGCTGCGAGCTTTCACGCGATGCGCGTGGAAACCGGAGGTCTGCGGGAGTCCGTCGTGAGCAGTTGGAGAGCAGCACGTGAGTCCGAGAGAACGGCGGCTGACGGAACTCTCAGTTAAAGGAGGGCATTGGCGGCGAGATCAAGCGCGGCGAGTTTGGCTATCGTCGACAATACCTCGCAGCCGATGCGGCACTGATTGTGATGCTCCAGCGAAGGAACCACACACGCAGTCGCAGAACAACCATCGTTCAACACTGAACCATCAGTAAAGACGAGGAGTCGCGCCGCGAGAAGTTCGTCAAATTGGTGGCAGTTTCGAGCCGAAGCGCACAGTCTGGCGTGGTCCGCTTGCTTTACCTCGTGGTAACCGTGTCCGAACCTTCAGAAGGCGGTGCTGGCAGGGCGGGGCACTATAGTCATTCGCATCCGGTGAGCTCGGGACGAGGGCGTAGAATGCCGCAGCGCATTGCCCCATTCATGAGTGCGGAAGTGAGGAGAGCCTGAGTACCTGCTCCTGCTCGTGGCGCGAGCGTTTCATACGCTCTATGTAATTTAGCCCTCGAAGATTGGCCCGGAGTAACACTGGTGTTTTCCCCGCCTCAGCGAGTGTTGAGTCGATTCGAGATGATCTTGGCAAGTTGAAAAACTGGCGAATCACAATACGATGCGCTGCGTCCAGTGTCTCCCACTTGGAACGCGTAAGCGCCGCTAGAGGAAGGCTGTACAGAGTGCGTGCCGCAGTCATTCCGTTGTAGATGCGGAGAGCTAGGAACGGTGTGCGTCCATTGCCACGAGCAAAGAACGCTCGTGCGGCGGAGGCGAAGCTTCGCGCGTTGCTGGTCGCTGACCGCTGGTTACCAGTTGAAGCGTTGGTCCAGCTGCACTCCGAGGTAGGTTACTCGCCTCTTCCAAGGGATGGGGATTGTTTGGAGAGTTAACTTCGGTGTGTAGCGCTGGGCGCCATAGCTGGGGTGCAGCATTATCGCTTCAGTCTTCGCCGGTGAAAGTCCTATTCCCCTGCCCGTGACGAACGCGTCAATAGAATCCAGGACTGTTTGGACACTGGTGCGAATACACCGGCCACTGGAAACAGGTCCCGTCGCGAACACCGAATTTTCGTCCGCGTATACCGCCACGCGCACGTCACAGGGAAGAGCACGGAGAATGTAATCATCAATATCAGCCAGGTCGAGATTGAACAAGAAGGGGCTGAGTACACTGCCCTGCAGAACACGACACTTACGAGACACGGCGCACTAAGGACTCCACCGACGCGTACACGCATGGTTCTGCCACCGAGGAAGGCAGCGATGTACGTGAAGAGGAGACTGGTCATTCCGAGATTGCGCACCACGTTCAGGATGGCGGGGTGTGGCAGGGAGTTGAATGCCGCCTTGATGTCTAGCAAGATGAGGTAGCCGGCCTCTTCTGTATGCTGTGCCTCCTCTAGCTTAGTGATGACGTCGGCAAGGGCGTTGGCAGTGGCATGCGAACCGCGGAAGCCACACTGCAAAGGCGAGAAAACATCCAATGCCTCGGAAATCCATTCAAGTCTCCTCAGTGCCATGGCCTCTAAGGGCTTGCCTGCTGTGGAGGTAAGGAAAACAGGGTGATAGGATGCTGGCTGTTTGCACGACGCCAAAGCCAGGCGCAACTACCCGAGAGTGAAATCCTCAGTGCATAAAGCGCGTATTTGATTAAGCATGCCGGTGGTGAGGAAAAAGTGGCGCGGTTTGTAAAATTCTCGGCGATGATGCAGTGGGAGTTGGGAAACCTCGGGCAAGCTTTCGGGAGAAGTGAGGCGGAGGGTGTCAGCCATTTGCTGGTAAGTGAGATAGTGTGCAACAGCAATGACGAGGGCTAGGAAACGTAACTCAATGGGTCAGAGGACGGCACCGAATATCCTCCACGCACGCGCGGAGCATCGCGGGTCGTCCAGTGTGACGCATATATAGACTGCCCCAGGAGTGGTCGCGTCTTTGCCGCGCGTGTCGGCACCACATGGCGTAAAGGCAGTTTTAAAGTGTTCTTGCGGTCGCTTTTAGTCGCACGGTGCTAGAGCCTCCGGCGAGCCGCGCGTTGATTTAGAAGCTTTATCCGGAACTGGTGTTTCCGTTGGCACTGTGCACTTGCGCGAGGCCGCTTCAACACAGCGGGCGACGTGCGAGAAGTAGGCGACACCGGAAGGTGGGGAGGCAGCCGAGAGTTGCCGAAAACATGACCAGCCAGTAACAGTGTATGTGCGCGTGCCCGCGTGGCGTGGATCAAGTGGTTCTAGGTGAAAGAGGTAATGATCTGAGCCCCACGTGTCTGCCTCCCTCTTCCATTCATTCCTGCAATGGTTACTCACAAGTGAGAGGACTATGGCACTGCTCTTTACGCCATGACGTACGAAAGTCAGAAAGCCCTTATTTATAATAAGCAAGCCTGTCCCAGCAATGGTATCAAACAGGTCTCTGCCTCTGTAGTCTATGTGGTCACTCCCCCAAGCCGTATGGTGTGAGGTGAAGTCTCCACAAATTACACAATCACCTTGTAGGCATCGCACAAAATGGGTCACGAATGCCTTGTCCCACCTGTGAACAGGATAGACATAAACACACGCAACTGCCGTGTCGCACTGCCCGAGATGCACTTTAACCGCCACACATTCAACCTCACTGCACAAGGTGCCTGCAAGATCAACAGTGCAATATGCGAGTCTATTGCGCACGGAGATAGAGGCGTAAGGGCGTGTAAGAGGATGTGTGGGGTCGCAGGACACCTCTATGTCGCAATCGCGCACTTGACACCTCGTGGTGTCGGTAGTAGGATCCAGCTGCTAGCTTGTACTCCGTTCGTCTAGAATGGCATTCAAGATACCGTTCATGCCACGTTAGCCCGAGAGATGCATAGACTGGAAACTCCACCCGAGAAACAGAGCGTTCGCAGCTTCTTTCACTCTCTTCACAAAGATAGAGTAGTTTCAGTGGCTTACTCTTCACTTATCTCCCACAGAGTTAAAAGGCTCTGGTAAGAGGAATAATGTTGCTCTGCTCTTGACGTACTCCCAGTAATCTGTGAGTGTGTTCGAGCACGATAGTTTGTGGCTCGGTCCCATGGTCGAGATGTGAGGTGCTATAGCGTAAGCTATAGTTGCGTCATTGCTTATGCAAATGGTTTCGAGGCCCGCATGAGCAGCCAAGAGGTGGGCAAAAGGAGAGTCAATTGCTGGGTGGTCCCCCTAGGCAACAATCAATAGGGTGACCACATAGACGTCCCTCAGCTACTGGTTTGTTGACGACAAACGTTCCCCAATGTTGAAGGCGGTAGACTGCAGCTAGCGTACTCGAAACATGCCTCACACGTTATGGCGGGCCGCGTATTCGTTAGGCCTGCACGAGGAAGTGTGGACTTGAATGACGCCGATATAGTGGTCCCTGCAGACGGACTCAGGTGCGTAGGAACAACGCGCGGCGTGAGCTCCGCGGTGGCATCTCGGCACATACTGTTGTGTTTGCGTGTTAATTTCGTGGAGTCCGTGAGCATGGAAAGGCTGATGTCGTGAGTGACTTGACGCAGCTTCCCTCTGGGCCTGAGACATGAACGTCTAAATGTGGGAGGCATAGCCCTCTAATTTAGGTCTGAATTTATTAAAAATCCCTTTATGCTTTATCTGACTGAACGTTATCCTAAAACGCTAATTCTTAGAAAAGCAAATCTTTCTCGACGTGTGTATTCTTAGGTGACGGAGGCGTACAATCGCACCAGGTGTCAATCGATTTAATTTTTGCAGCCACTCAGTTGTTTGAAGGCGTATTCATTAGAAAATGCTCATAAATAATAAATACGAAGCATTTCTTAGCGAACTTCGGTGACTTTGAGCGTATCTATCTATCTATCTATCTATCTATCTATCTATCTATCTAATCTATCTATCTATCTATCTAGCCAGCCACCAACGACTTTTACCTCTCCTGGCCGTTTCGATATAGATATCGATACTAAACTTTCTATGTGATATTATGACTGTATTAAAACTTATTTGACAACATATAACATGAAAATTAAGACAAGTATGCAATGAATGTCATGACTTACCTTTCATGGTGCTGCAGCTCTTGCGGTGGTTTCGTTCACATGACATGTTGCAAAACTGTTATGGTAGAACATGATTGCTTGGCAAACACAAGCGACAGACCTAAACATAAAATTATGATATGCGTGTCATGTAACAACATGATTACATGCCACACTCATGATGCGCTCGTGGCCGTTTCGCTAGCGTCACAGATACCAAATTTGGTATTGCGGTACGTGAATGGGTGTTGAATCTATGTGGCAGGTGCAAACATGATTATCATGAGATGCGTGTGATGTAACAACATGACAACATGACACGCTCAAGATGCGCTGGCGGCCGTTTCGCTAGCTTCACTTATACGAAATTAGGTATTACGGGACCTGAATGAATGACACAGGTATGATACTGGTGCAAACATAATAAACATGAGATTTGTGTCATTTAACAACATCACTACATGCTACGCTCATGATGCGTTCACGGCTGTTTTGCTAGCTTCACATATGCCTAATTTGGTGTTACGTCGAGCCAATGGATGACGAAGGTATGTGACTGATGCAAACATAATAATCTTGAGATGCGTGTCATGTCAGAACATGACTACATGCTACATTCAAGGCGCCAAGACATTTTGACATGACGCGGTGCGCGTGCTCGCCGGCATTCATTTCATCGCGTCACGTTGGCGTTGCCACGCCAGGCGCCATTCTTCCACACACTCGCCGGCGCGCGCCACGCTACGTTGCTTTGACGCATGCGCGTTTCAGCACGTCTGGCGTCCCTCCGTCACAAACAGAGGGAGACGCAGTGTGTCTGGGTAACGCAGCGGCATACAGTAATGTTACTATATGACATCGGTGCGAAATTCAGCATGTCGCATTTCGCGCCGGTTGCCGTCGGGCCGCGCCGACGGGCGCTGGTTAGCGCCTGGCGTCATACCATAGAGTGCTTGCATTTTGCCAACATAGCGTCGCTATTCCCAGCGTTCGCGAGCGTCAACGCTGCATTGGAGTACATTGGGCCCTTCATGATGCGCTCGCGACCGTTTCGCTAGCTCCATATATACCAAACCTGGTGTTGCCTGACGTCAGTGGATGACGAAATATATCACTGGTACAAACATTATAATCTTGACAGGCGTGTCATATAAGAACATGACAACATACCACGTAAATAGCGTGCTCGCAGTCGTTTCGCTATCTCCGCATATACTAAGTTTGTAATTACGTGACGTGAATAGAAGGGGAAGGTAAATTACACATTCAAACACGATAATCATGACGCGTAAGTCATGTACGGCATTATTGACCTCCACCTCGTAACCTTGTGCTGATTTTAAAGTCATTC
The DNA here is from genome assembly GCF_013339725.1 of Rhipicephalus microplus. NCBI lineage: Eukaryota > Metazoa > Arthropoda > Arachnida > Ixodida > Ixodidae > Rhipicephalus > Rhipicephalus microplus. The sequence goes on from NC_051174.1 coordinate 26,734,205, forward strand.
ATGAGAGTTGGAACTTTCATTCGTGCTTCGCATATCATCGGATCTCATTGTACGTGGGATCTGCAAAGTTTTCAATACCATCAACAACTGATCCAACACGAAATTAAGCAGCTCTGCTGGTTACCGTGTTACATCACAGACACAGAGCGGGTACTTAGTTGATTCGCGAACGGTAGAACTATAGCGTCGCGGTCACTTCTTGGCAGCGCTTGTCAATAGTTATATAATGCAGTTTAGACGCCCAATTTCTGGCTTATAGATGTAACTTTTTTGCAGGACACTTGAAAAGTCCACCGGGAAAATACACCAGGTAATCAACAGATACTATAACGCGAATCAAGTCAAGTTTTGCAAGCACTCTTGCTCAAGAACGCGGAGCTTAAGCGTCGTCCAACTTTTCGAAGACCCCAGTTGTGTTAGTATTACTTCGTTATTTTACTCCAGCTCTCCTGAAAAACGTGCAAATAAAAATTCTAGTTTATAGCACGTTGAAGAAATAAGGTATACTATACAAATAACTTACCGCTTAAGGCGAACTTGAACACATATAAGAACAGTGAATGAAGGAGATAATGCCTCATTTTTTCTCTCAGCTGGAACTGATTCACGTACACGCATACAAATAATTGTTCGATTGTGTAGCGTTTCATTTATACGCATTGTTTTCTAGCCAAGTACGTCAATGCTGCTACATCAAGACACATAAACTTATATTGAGGAAAGAGCAGGCACAGATTACTCAAACTGTCCTCGTATGTTGAGAAAAAGTGTTTGCCAACTTTGAGCGCTTCGTACTCGACTATGAGAGAGCAGTGTACCAACCCGATATAAGAAATAGGTGAGCAACGACGAAATTGAAGTGGGGCAACATAAAGGCGAATAAATTACGATTCTCCCGAGAAAACTTTTACAATGTAGCCCATTGATTTAGAAGCCAGCAATCCGGAAATAGAGCCAAATTTGACGTGATTGGACAGCCTGACTCATTTCCTAATGCACACGTGTTTCATCGTCCCAGTCACCAAAATGTAAGAAAAAATGCAAGTAAAATAAAAGAAGTTCGGGCACCTTTATGCTTGACATATGAATGTCGAACACAATAGCAATATCCTGTTTATAGTGTATCAACTAACGGTTCTTGTGGATATTGATCCACATTTTCACTTTTTCTTCGACGTTAATATACTAATGTTAGCACATTTTGATGCATCTTGTTCTACATCCTCACTGTCTGTTTGTTGTTAGTATGCTCATGTTAGCGCATATTTGAGCATCTTGTTGCACATCTTCACTGCACATCTTTATCGCTGTTTATAGTTGCTCTACAAATAATATGATTTTAGGACGCATTGAAGTTGTCAATTTTTGTATCCTTCTCAATGTGTGCCTAAATTAAGTTATATATACTTCATTACACACGCGCTCATACTTAGGATCTTTTTTTAATTATGACTTCTGCACAAGTCTTGTCACACCTTCATGCCACAATCACATCGAACGAATGTTCACATCTATTTATCATGTCTGTGACAATATAGATACACACATGATAGGTACACACATGATGATTGTAACACGTATATTGATTGATATGTGGGGTTTAAGGTCCCGTAACCACCATATGTTTATGAGAGACGCTGTATCACGTATGTAAGGATTGTCTTTCGATTATGCCATGTACTCCCTGACGAAGGTTGGACTCCAGCTGGAACATGGAAATAAGAAGTTTTCGCTCGTTCATCCAGTATTTTGAACTTTGGAAAATTTTCCTCCACTGAAGCTTTCTCTCTCTCTCTCTGTAATATATATATATATATATATATATATATATATATATATATATATATATATATATATATATATATACATATATGAGATTCAACTGACAATTCCAAGGAATGTATAGGGGAAGGTATGAGAACCAATGTAAGAAAGAAAAGTGGGTGAAAAAATAACTTGCCAAGAGCAGGAATCGAACCTACGACCTTGGAATAATGCGTTCAATGCTCTAGCCACTGAGCTATTATGGCGGCTATCTCTCCAGCCACTTATTGGGTTACTATGTGAATTGAAAAGTGGGAGTGTTAGTCAGCGCCATCTGTAGTCATGGCGTCGGGTGTTTCTTAATATATTTCTTATTTAGGTTACATTGGTTTGTAATAACTTCCCCTATACATTCTTCGGCATTATTGCCATTTCGATCCCAATATTATAGTGTCAAAACACGGAAAAACGAGCCCTTAGGTGTACACTTCCTTTCCTTATTTATTAACGAGGGTCTCGTATTGGCAGACTTGGTGCCATTAGCTTGTATACGAGGCATTATTGGTCAGCTGTCCACTAGTTATAAGTTCACGCCCCACGTGACGCCACACAGGCTCATAAAATGGTGTTTCACACTTGACACCTTGGCTACAGATGGCGCTTACTAACACTCCCACGTATTATTCTTCATATTAACCCAATAAAGTGGCTGGAGGGATAACTGCCGCAATATCTCAGTGGCTAGAGCATCGATTGAGTTATTCGAAGGTCGTAGGTTCGATTCCTGCTGCTGCGGAAGTTATTTTTTTACCCACTTTTTTCTTCCAATTTAGATTTCATTGGTTTTGATAACTTCCTCTATACATTCCTTGGCATTATTGCCTGTTAGGTCTGCTTACATGGTGACAAAACACGGAAAAACGAGCGCCTAGGCTCGTTTTTCTTGAGTCTAATTGTCTCGAGTATGTGCCACACAGCCTAAACTGGAGTGGTGATGATGAGTAGGCCTAGATCAAAACAGGGGACGCCTAACTAATGCTCACACTTATTTTCTCCGCGCACCTGAGCGGCCGGCCTGGCCGAGACTTAAACGGGAAAGACCCTTCGAACAAAGGGTTTAAGACGTGGAACGTGGACTACCTTTGAGGCACGGTAACGACGATCCGAAGAACCCTCGATGGGAGTGATAAGGTAATTGACGGGAGATGACGTTCACAACACACGTAATGTCCAAGAAAGCGTGACTGAAACTTTGCACACAATCCGGGTGTACAAACAGGCGTCCAAATAGTACTTTATCTCCAGTACGGAAGGTGACGTGTCGACGAAAGATGTCATAGCGTTGCTTGCGGTCTTGTTGACTGGCCTGTCAGGCCATCGGGAATCGCTCTGTCAGGCCATTTGTCCACGGGTGGTAAGCGGATGTGGTCTTAGGAACTGTGTCATAAGTTTTTAGAATTTCGTCAAGAATCGCGGACAGGACGGCCTTGCGTTAGTCACTCAACAACGCGCGAGGTGCACCAAGACGCAACACGATGGCTTCTCAAAAGAAGGCGGTAACATCTGAGACAAAGATAATGCGTAGAGGAGCGGTCTCCACGCATCGTGTGAGGTGGTCGACGGCTGTCACAATCCAGCGATGGCCCGCTGGCGTTACGGTAAGTGGTCCAACGAGGTATATTCTGACAACGACAAAAGGTGTATCGGGACATGGAATTGTTTGTAATAAGCCAGCAGGAGCTCAAGCTGGTCGTTTCCGGCGTTGACAAAGTTCGCAAGAAGCTACACAATTAGCCACAAAGGTAGAAAGACCAGGCCAGAAGAAACGTCTCCTAACGCGGTTGTAGGTGTTCTGAAATACTAAGTTTTTAGCTGATGGGTCGTCGTGCAATGCTTCGAGAACTTGTATTCACAGCGGATGGGTAAGTACTCGCACCCACTAATGTCCATTCGCCTTGCAAGTATAGCGCTGCAGGACATTGTTCTCTAACTTGAAATGTTGTTTCTGACGACGTAGTCTACCATTAGGTAGAAAAGCTGAGTCATTCAAGTATCCGATGATGCGGTTACAGTAGGGGGTTGTCACGTTGGCACGTGGCAAACTGAAGGCTGCTGTTTAAAGATAGTGACTCAGTAACTGCCAGGGGCGAGTGAAGAGGAAGCCGCTTGATCACCTGAAAGGTTTTTGGGATGCGTAGTTGGCGATGAAAGTGGCAGAGGGTAGCGAGAGAGAGCATCGGCATCCTGATGCTGTTTGCCAGACCTGTACACAACGTAAAAAGTGTACTCTTGCAAAGGGACTATCCAGCGACCAAGGCGCCCAGACAAACTCTTCAGCGAGGACAACCTGCATAGGGCATGATGGTCGATAATTACAGTTAAGTGACATCCATACAGATAAGATCGAAATTTCTGGATGGCCCAAACAACAGCAAGAAATTCCTGCTCTGTTATTGAGTAACTCTGCTCCGAAGGTATTAGTGCGCGGCTGGCATACGCAACTACTCGCTCACAAGAAAGGTCGTCGCGCTGGGGGACCGCCCTGATTTCGTGGTCGCTGGCATCTGTGTGCAGGAAAGTGGGTACATTGTCATCGAATTGACGGAGGACGGGGTCTGATGTCAAAGAACGCCTAGGGGCTTGGAAAGCGCACTAACACTAATCAGTCCAAGTGACGGCCGTTCCTGACATCACAAGCTTGTGTAACGGCATCGCAATGGCAACTAAGCGACTGATGAAGTGGCGGAAGATGCCAGGCCCACGAAAATTTGCAATCATTTTTGATTGCCCGGATGTGGAAAACTAATAATGGCAGCAACCTTGTCAAGGTTGGGATAAACGGCATCTTTGCTGATAAGGTTACCCAATACGTTGATGCTTGTGCTGGCGAAGTGGCACTTCTTTGTATTGATCTGAAGGCCAGCGTTTGAAATGCACGTTAGAACTTCGTCCAAACGCTTAAAGTGCTGAGCAAAAGTAGAAGAATAAATTACAATGTCGTCTAAATTATATAAGCCGGTTTTTCACTTGAGATCACGTAAGACAGTGTCTATCATGCGCTAGAATGTTGCTAGAGCGTTGCATAAGCCAAAAGGCATGATGTTAAACCTATAAAGCTCGTCAGGCATTGCAAACGCTCTTTTCCTCTCGTCGGCTTCGCGCATAGGTAATTGCCAATACCCGGATCAGAGGTCGAGGCTGGAGAAATATTCTGCGCCTTGTAGGTCCAGGGCATCGTCTATGCGTGGCAACGGAAATACATCTTCTCTGTGATTTTATTGAGCGCTCTTTAATCGACACAAAAGTGGACAGAGCCATCACTTTTCCGGACCAACGCCACAGGAGACGACCAAGAGCTGGATGAAGGTAGAATAATATCTCGTTTGAGCACTTCGGCGACGTTTTCCTCAATGATTTGCCATTCCGCCGATGACATAAGGAATGGGCGGCGTACATTGGAGCTGCCTTCAGTTTCGTTCCCGTGCTCTGCAACAGAAGTGCGGCCGAGAACTTTGGAACGTGCGCCAAACGAAATGCTGTGCTTTTGGAGAAGGTATGAGAGGTCTCTATTTTGCTCGGCAGTGAAGTGAGGACTTATAGTAGCATTTAGAGCAACAGCGGTAGCCTTGACATCAGTTGTAGCAAAGGCGGAGATACTGCGTGAAGGGGAAGCAGCAAAATAGGCTGACCATCAGCGAAGCAGCTCACAGCAGTGCCCTGGGGTAGCATCACTGGTGAGGAAGTTGGGTTCAAGACGGTGACCAATGCTTTATCGTCGTTAAACCGCACAAGGCCATGTGCAATGGTAAGCCCCACAGGTTTGGGGCAAGTTGATGGAGCTACGAACACGTCACCGTTAACTATAGTATCTGAAGCGATCGTGGGAATTTATTCGTCTCCTGGCGAAATGAAACAATCAGTGGCGTCAACGAAACGGAAGCTGCATGGATCGACATCGGATAAACTCTCAATAGCTGGCATGTGAATTACTCGCTGGCGACATGATACGAAAGCTGATGGCGAAGAAAGAAAGTCCCACCCTAAAACGACTCTGTGAGTACACAAAGGAAGTACAAGAAACAGAATGTGGTGAAGGATGCCTTCTATGAAAACGCGGACTGTGCAAACACTTGAAGGCTGAATAGGGACTTCATCTGCGCAACGAAGGGGAGGACGATCGTAGGGCGTTCTAACTTTTTTCAAGCGGGCACAAAAGTCTGCACGAATTACATAAAGTGATGCGCATGTGTCCACCAGTGCATCTGTCTGTATACTTTCAACATACACCAATAAAACATTCGATGGGTATTCCGGAGAATTTTGACGCAGTTAGAAAGATGCAGCTTTCCCTCACGAAGGTGTACTGTTCAGTTTTTCAGTTATAGGTCGACAATTGAAGTAGAAGTTCACAGAGGAAAAGAGGAACGCCACATCGGTGTAGGTGAGTGACGACGTGAGAAACGGGAACTGCCAACTGAGCCAAAGTTCTGTGGAGACGACGACCGACGTGTGCTGTTCTGATACAGTCACCGATAGAGTGGTCCAGTGGGGTAGAAGTCGTCCCGTTCAAAGTCATCATAGCTTCGTGTTTGGTCTTGATGATGGTGTCGGCAATACGTTGAAATATGACCACGAATATCGCAATAGAAGCAAGTCGGCCGCGTAGTGCACCAGGCATTGTAGGGCTGGGAAGATGGTCACGCTGCGAATGAGATGAGCGATCCACGCACTTCGGGCGCTTGTAGCTGCATTGGGCTTTGCTGGGGTCAGGTGTCCAAGCAGCAACCTGAGCATGAGTTGGCATGGCCACAGGATATGAGCTCAGAACAGGTGTGGCAGTCTTCGAGGTGAAGCTTTGGTGGGGCGCAGGTGTGGTTGAATCTACGTTAGAATAACTTGCTAGGGGCACAGGATTTGAGCTCGGAACTGGTGTGCCAGACATCAAAGCCAGTTCCTCCCTCACCACGTCGCGTAAACTAGTAGCAGGTGGCGCCGTTCGAATATTAAGGTGACGAAGTGAAGCCTTTGCATCAAGTTCGTCGCAGACGATGGAGCGAATCAAGCACACAGCTCTGTTGTGTCATGACTCAAGCTCAGATTAGATATATCAGGTTGCACGCGAGTGGTCCGAAGCTCTTCAAGGCGCTGACTGGTAGCGACAACATCGGCTACGGTCTGGGGATTCTGCACCACAAGCGCATTAAAAGCGATAGTCGCAATGCCTTTTAGCAGGTGGCGCACATGGTCGTTTTCCACCACATTGTTGTCGATGCGGCGGCAAAGGGCGATAAAATCTTCAATGTAAGAAGTGTAAGACTTGCAGGGGCATTGAATACGTCCATCAAGCCTCTTCTTGGCATATCCGAGCACACTGACGGGTTGGCGAAAATCTGGCAAAGCTGACCTGTAAAGGCGGGCCATGTCGAAAAATCTGTAGCGTGGTTGAAGACACACGTTTTTGCGACGCTTCTCAAGTAGAATGCAACGTGGATGAGTTTCGCAGGCTGATCCCAGTTGCTGATGGCACTTACGCGGCCCTATTCCGCGAGCCAGTTTTCAACGTCCTCACCCGGAAGGCCTGTGAACAGTGGAGGATCCTCTCGAGGGCTGGTGACCAGGTGAGAAGGGTTCCTTGGCAGTGGAAGGTGTGGCGAAGCTGGCGCGCTGGGCTGGTAGGCTTGTGACATACCGAACCAAGGGTGTTTAAGGGTCGGCCTGAACGAAGCTTCAGGGATGTATTCTAGAAGACGCTGGGGGTGTCCGAGAGCGCGAGAGGACGTAGGAACGGGGCAGCGCTTTCCATCATTTGTAAGATGGCTTGTTTGCTTGCTTGCTTGATCGGTTATTTCATGGCTCCCTCCCACTAAGGGGATTGGCCAAAAAGCTGGTGGTTAATTCAAGTCAATACTTTTAGGTTATCTGGATAGGGGAATAAGATTACTTTTGTTTGACTTTGTGAATTATTTGGCACACTGTGAAAAAAAGAGAAAGAAGATAAGTAATAGAGTTTGTTGAATATCTGAGGGGAAACCTTTATACAAAATTCTTCTGATTGTTAAATCGTTACAGTGCAATAGCTAAATAATAAGTGGTAAATTAGCTAGTAAAAATCGAGAGATGATTATTGGCTTAGCAAGGTTCTTGCGTTACATAGGAATTCGCAGAGAGCCCCGCAGGTGTTGCTGTCGTTTGTCGTAATGAAGCTGCCCCAAAAGACAAAATAATAGGAATAGTAAGTGATATTCCTAGTTTTTTTGTTGATATGTTTGGGTTCATTACAGCTTGAACAAAGAGGGGATGGCACCAGGCTTGACATGTTTAGGTAGAAATTAAGAGGTGGTACACGGCAACGTATTTTGTTATAGAAAGTTCCAATTCACGCTTGTCACACCATTTCTTATTCCATGCAAAGTGCAGGTGTAAAAAATCTGGATTCGGCATCGTAGTTTTTGATGAGTTTTCAAGAAGGAAAAGTTTTCTGAACCTCGCTGCTCTTACGTAAGCTGTAAGAGGCATGAATGGCACAATCTCAGGATCAAGGTATGCTCGCGCGAGTGAGTCAGCCATCTCACCTATAAGTATGCTACAATGATCTTGCACCCATATCATTCGCACTATATGAAAGTTGACTGGAATTAATGATTTCAAAGTTTACAATACTGCTGATGCCTACGACAATGATAAAAATGAAAACATGGAATACCAGTCACTCAGTATTACAGCTGTCGATTGAGTCGCAGGAAGTTTACGAACAGTTGTGTAACGGCCGTTCATTCCGCTTTAAATATTGGTGTCTAATCTGGGAGGCGTAATGCAAAGAACCAGAACAATGAGAAAGAAAAAATACCCAGACCTGCCTTCTCGCCACTCATAGATGAATTCTTTGCAATTACAACATTAGTACCCAATTCAGAGAGGTGTTCTTCTGATAGGCCAGTGAATTAGATGCCAAGTGTTTAGCTTTCGTTGAAGAGATGTCGTCAAATTCTATTTGCACTTGGCCGATTGGCTCTTCAGATGGTATGATCTCGAATATATTAGCATTTAATGCATCCAGAAGTATTTGAACAAATAGCACTTGGGATTTCTATACACAGGACCAATGCTCAGTGAAAAAGATACTTGGCTCGGCAAAGAATACGAACTGTCTCCTTCTTAAAATAGATTCAGAAAATTTTAAATAGGTTTCAACTGTTAATTACCGGAATCTGCAAGCAAGAGTAAATATCCGAGCTTCTTGATACAAAACATTGTTAGCTGTTAATTTCGGCACACCTAAACAACTTCGAAGAGCTTCCCACTTTAAGGGAATCAAGGGGTATATTTTGTATGCTGGTCCACCAGAAACTAGTACACATTCGAATTCAAGATTCGAACGAACGTACATGCGATAAATCATGATCAGCGTATCTCCGCGAAGACAGAAACGGAGCCAGCCAAGCGTAGCTACCATCTCAACAGCGTGTGTAGCCTTTTTTAGAATTTGTTCAATGTGATCATGCCAGCTAAGTTTTTGATCGTACAATACACGCCAATATTTAATACAGTTAGCTTAGGTAATTATTTTTGATGATACTGACGATAAATATTCAATCAATCGATCAATGAACTTTTTTATGAATAAATATATGCAATTATAGGAATTTTTCGGACCGATAGTCTACAGTGGTTAGTGAACGAAGCCATACAATGTGCAACATCAAATAAGTGTTAAGGGCAGCTTTGAGGTAACAAACAAAAGCAATCATTAAATTCAGATATCACAGTAATACATTTTTCTTATTAGGTTGCAGCCAGCTTTCCATACATAAGAACTTAAAAATACAATGAAAATTGAATCAAACACACACATGCTCCCTTGTCCTGACTACACAGAAAAAAAGATTTACATGCCATGCTGAAATTAGGTGCCCTTTTGATCTTTAGGAAATTGTGTTCAATATATTTGTTGGATTAATAAACTGTATTAGTCTTTCCCCGTAAGCATTAAACATGTGGGCACATTGAAATTACCATTTGAAGCATGTCGCATATTGCATTTAAGAATTGAAAAAAGATCTGAAGGCAAACAAGAGTTTCCAATAATTATGTATTTACTGAAAATGCAATTTCGTAGTCGCGCCACATCGCAACCGAGAGAATGTGTTGTGATTGAAAAGTACAGCATACTGATTTACGTAGTCGAGAGTTCGACGGAATGCCGTCTGGTCAGGTAAAGGCATTGTTGAATAAAACAGGCCACTGACCAATGTCAAACAAAACAAGAACGCATAGTAGAATAAGTTTTAGAGGGAAATGCATGAATAAATATATGACATAAGGACCAAACAAAACATCAATATTCTCCTTCAAAATACTTGATGATATGGCGTCATGGCCAGTGGCCTTGTTCCCTGGTAACCTAATAACTACTTGTCTGATATCATCCTCAGTCATATTAGATAGATCGAAATTATTGGTAACAGTACAGGGTGCATTTAAACTAGGCATATGAGCAGTGAACTCCCTCGCAAGGCTGAGACCAATGTTAGCAAAGTAATTGTTAAAGTTGTCGGCCGCTTCGCGAGTTCGATTATCAGGTGTAATGCGTTGTTCGCTACCCATGCCAGTGACGTCTTTAACAATCAGCCCTATCTTCTTCGTGTTACCATCATTATTTTTACTAAGTTGGTATAGTAGCACTTGGATTTTCTTATCATTGCTACTGACTTATTTCTGCAAAGCCTAGAATTTTGATGGTAGTATTTGTTGCTTCTGTTATTTCTCCAGTTATCGTAGTGCGAATCTTTCAGCTTCAAAACCTCAAGCATATTTATATTCATTCATCGACATACGGCATGGTCGGGATTTCGGCTCGAACAGCTACGCGTTGATCGCACAATGGCATTCACAATGCATTGTACAATGTTATTACACTCGACGTCCACGTCTTCATCACAGAGGGCATCAAAACTGGTACCTTGTAGTATATTTTGCACGGAATTATAGTCGACACGTGCAGTTTAATGGCAGGTATGTGAGGAACACAAATGTGTTTCTGGGGTAAAAATATAAGGTGGGAGTGTGATCCGCAATTGCAACAGTGCATACGTCTGCCGATACATCCAGGTCAGTGTTACACAACACGTGATCAATAATCAACTCCAGGTGGTCTCTTTTCCGAGTAGGTGACGAAAGAACATTTCTCAGATTAACTGATTGTAGCAAAAACACTTAATCATCACATGTATCTCCAGTAGAATCTGTGTTATTAACACCGCAGAAAATAAGAAGTGCTTCAAAGGCCACAATGGGAATCATGGTACTTTCCATCACAGAAATGAAGTCAGCCACACTAGAATTTTGTGGGCGATATATTACACCAATGATAACACCATTTTGAAGATTAAGAAAAAGAGTCTCGACCAATGAAGTGCAGTATGAGTTATTGCTAAGGTGAACGAAACTAAAACAGTCTTTGATAAATAGCGCCACGCTCCCTCCTTGTGTAGCACTGTTTCTAGTTTGCGAAAGCATGACGTAGCTGAGTAGATAAACCGATTCGCTTTCTCGAAGCCAAGTTTCAGTTATAGCAATGACATCATATTTAAAAGAGTGCTGTGATAAGTACAAAAGCAGGTGATTGAATTTCTTCTTTTTGCTGTGAATATTACAATGTAATACTGCAAAATGATTCTGCTGCAGCCGTATGTTTTCAACCTCAGAAAAATGAAACGCCAATTAGTTTATAAAAAAACAGAAACAAGCAGGCAGTCCTCAAATCACTTTGGAAGGATCTTCGGCCCATGAAACCACACGTGAATTATTCACCTTCCGCATCAAAACCTTTCCACCAGTTACCCAGGTGTACTTCCAGTTTTTTTCCCGCTTTGTCTTTAGAGCGGCTGTTACCGAGCCCTTGTTAACCAGACACAAGTGCTCATTTATGTATACCGGAGATGCGACGCCCTGAAAACCTAAAGCTGTCGTATTAAGTTGGCGCTTCCTAGCAGTCTTCAGAACATTATCTTCCACAGCTCTCAAAAAAAGCTGACTATATTGTTGGGTGTTGACACGTTCCTTCATGGCACTCAGTGCACAATGTGTTAATCTGTTTCTTTGACTTCAACTTTCAGGCAGCTCGCAAGCTGTTACATTGTGGAAACAAGTTTTCTCCCTGCATCACAGGAATTTGATTTATCACTAGGTTATTCTGTCTACTATATTGTTGCCGAGCAGTGAGCTCCTGTTTTATTTTCTTAATATCCTTGGCGAGGCGACTGTCTTCGCTTTAATTCGTGTGGTTTTTTGCTTGCACAGCTGCAAGTCTTTATTTGTTTCGCCAAGTTCCACCTTGAATTGCTCAAAAAGCTCATTCATAAAGTTGATTGGCTGTCTAAGAGTTTGTATTTCGCCTTCAATAACCTTTGTGATATCTGTCTTTGGCTCATCATGTTTTGCAACAATACTAGCAGAAAAATCTGACAGAGCCTTAGCTAGCTCCTTTACAGTAGTGGGCGGCCTATCACGCATAACACTCGTCATTCAATGAGCAATCCAGGAACTAAGAGTTAAAATAGAAATCTTTCACGTACCTGTATAAAGCAAGGTAAATTATTAGCTGTCATTCAGCCTCGCTGCTGCCTGGACTGCTCGAGAAATGACGGCTGATCCTCGCTGGAGCGGTGGTTTTCTAGCAGAGCTGTGACGTCATGGTATTTCCGGGGGCGTTGTTCCTGGTTGCGCTCACTTGATTCCTAGAAGCGCTGATCGCTTCCGAAGTCCTGCGCTTTTGTGCTTCCACCACCAGCGTTCTACATAAAGCAAGGTAAATTATTAGCTGTTGTTCAACCTGGCTGCCTCATTGACTGCTCGTGAAATGACTGAATAATTGGTGAAAAACTCTTATAGCACTTTTAGTTACGTTCAGTTTCATATGAATTTTCTAAAACCAGGTTTCCAATGTTGCCAAATAAAACTGTAAAGTCGAATGTAGTAAATGAATATCAAAGTCAGATGCAAAAAACGCAATATCATCTGCATATACATATACTTGTACCTTATCACTCAGTGGTATTGAACCTAACAATACGTTAAATAGCACTGGCGATAGAACAGTGCATTAAGGGGCACCACTCGTTTGGCTATACTTAGGTGTGGAAACACCTCGTTGGAAGGAATAAAATTTTCCGTCTTTTAAAAAGTCCACTTTGTTATATATTGCGGAAAGGTTTGGTCTTTTAGGTCATTGATAAGAATAGCATGTTCAACGCTATCACATGCCTTGGCTAAATCAAGGGTTACTAGAGTCGCATATTGTCGTCTGGGGCGAGCAAGCTTTATGCAAGCCTCTAAAGCAACATGCGCCAACCATACAGAGTAACCTACTATAAATCTAATCTGGCATGCACTGAGTATTGCGTTATCTGTTATGAACTTCATAATTCTAATGTAAAGTATTCTTTCTATTACCTTAACTACATGTGATGTTAAAGCGATTGACGTAATGTTATCTATCTGCGTTCCTAGTCCCTGGTACTATCCCTGGTACTATCTTTGCAAGTCTCCAGCCAGGCGGTATTCAACTATCTTCAAATGAATTGTTGACAACTTTAAGGAGGTCTTCAGAAGAGATGTGAAATAATATTTTTAACATTCCTAAAGTGACACCATCTGGTCCAGGACCTGTGTTTGGCAGAATACGAACGACGTGCGCAAGCTCATTGCTACTTACTTCGAGAAAATCATTTCCGAATGAAGGTTTTACTAAATTCATTGGTGTTTGTGATGTATATCTATTCTCTAATCCTAATGCTATTTCAGTTTTTATATCTTCCAACTCCTTTGGAGATATAATAACTGAGTCAATATTTATGGATGCTGCAATAGCTTTACGATTGCGGAGAAGTCCTAATAAAGCTTTCTTGTTGCCGCTCTTGGATAGATAGTTATAACACTTTTCTTCATAATCATCTATCACTAAAGAAACTGTTCTCTTAAACGTAGCTTTAGCAAATACAAAATTTATACAATTGTAGGACATTAGTTGGTAAGAAGTTTTTTTTTCATACAGCTTTGCGGCGTCTATAATCTCTAGCACAATCCAGATTATACCAGGCAGATATGACTTTTCCTTTTGTTGAAGATATAGTGAACTGCGATTATCTATTGTAGGCTTTAAAGTAGAACAAATGCTCATAGCTTTCACATTTGATTCCATACTGAGCAAGGAGGACAACGTTGATTGTAAATTCTTTTTAAAGTTATAGTAGTTTACAAAACTTTGCCCCTGGCAGTCTACCGTCACTAAGAAAATGCTGACTTCAAATACCAGGGGGCAGTGATTACTACTTGTAGTGGTATCAAGAATAGTCCATTACGATACTGTCACATTTTAGCTAGCGAATTTCAAATCTTAGACGCACCTCGAATTACATCGAACGAATGTGTGAACGCCAGAATATAAACAAATAAGGTTATTCCGATTAGTCCAGTCCCACAACTGTTTTCCATATGAATCAGTCTGGAATCCCCTCGACACATGATGAGAATTGAAGTCTCCCGCAAATGGTATACTGTTTCTGCAAAAACTCACAGTCACTCAAGGGCTCTTTCATTTTGTATTCCAACTGAAAAGTAGTTGTTGACTATAGATAGTCGCGCATCTGGGAAAGTGAATTTCCATATCCAATACTTCATAATTGTGTGATGTTCATTTGTAAACTAAGTGTGCTTTATGAAACATTTTGAATGAAATGAAAAAAACAATCCTCCACCACGTGAGTCTCTGTCCAGTAGAGAGCACTGATAGTTTTTTTAAATAGAAGTTTTCATCAGCAGACAGCCAAGTTTAAGGTAGCATTATTACGTCTGGATATTGTTCAGAAATTAGGTATAGTAAGTCTGTAGTTGCAGAGAGAACTGAAGGGCAGTTCCACTGAATTACTCTGAGGCACCCTATGATGACAAGCAAGCAGTAGCAACTGCTTGATCTAAAATACGGTCCTTTAACAAGTCCACTTTAATCCTAGGTTCCTTCACACTCTGTTTTGTTTTGGTGATAAGAATTAATAACTTTGCTAGTAGGTGATCTGGTGCCTTTCATAAGGCGAGCATTCATATCTGCATCCCAACTACTTTTTGTCTCCGAGTCAGATATACCTTCCTGCTCAGTTTTGTTAAGTCGGGAAGGCCTTGCTTCGTTATCAATAGAAGCATCTGTCTGATGTTCAGCAGGTCTATTGATTGAAGCACAAGGAGGTTGGATATGCTTAGTCATTCGATCAGATACGCCCGACATATGTGAATCTGTAATATTTTACGGAGATTACAAACACATGGAAGAGAGAAACGAGTGTATTTGCAATATATACAGGTACGTGTGACACCCCAGGGCTATAGCGTCTCGCGCTTCAAGTCCGCTTCTTCTTCATCGATTCGTCTACGACGGTGCAGCCATGCCCACTGACTGCTAACATCACCCCCGGCGGACAAAGCGCCGTCATGGCGCCGCTAAGTCAATCAGGACTGGCAGTGTAGTAGCGTTTTAGTCCCGACACATGAACAACATCAGTAGGTGGTGTGGCAGAAGATGAGTGTAGTTGAACGGGAGTGAGGAGGTAGTCGACGTCGGTAACCTTGCGGAGAACTTTGTAGGGCCCGGTGTATCGTGGAAGGAGCTTCTCGCAAAAGCCTTCACGCCAATGCGGCATCAAAAGTAGGACGAGAGAGTCAGTAGGGTATTGAACGTCGTGGTGCCAGTCATCTTAGCGAACTTTTTGTGAGGCTTGAGAAGCAGTAAGCCTAGTGTGCGCAATTTGGCGAGCGACGCGGCTCGAGAAGCAACGTCCTGAGCATACACAGATGGTTCGGTAGTATCAAAAGGAAGGAGTGTTTCGAATGGCAACGCAGGGTTGCGGCCGTACAGAAGAAATAACGGAGAATAGCTGGCGTTGTCGTGCCGTGATGAATTGTATGCAAACATAATATACTAGAGCGTTGCGTCCCAGTCACGGTAGTCAGCAGAGACGTACATAGACAACATGTCTGTAACAGTTCGGCGTAGGCACTGTGTGAGACCGTTGGTCTGGGAATGGTTGGCAGTAGTAAGGTGATGTTCGGTAGCGAAGCTAGGGGAAGGTTTCGTCGGTAACTTTTGGGAGGAAGCAGCGGCCACGATCCGTCAGAAGCTGGCGCGGAGCCCCATACCGCAGAATGTCGTCATTCAGTAAAACGTCTGCGACGTCGCTAGCGCAGCTACTTGGCAACACATGAGTTATAGCGTATCCGGTCACATAGTCAGTTGCGAAAGCAATCGATTTGTGTCCTGAAATGGACGTTCGGAAAGACCTGATCAAGTCGAAGCCGACGCGGAAGAATGGTTCCTGGGGAATGTCGATAGGTTGCAGCAGGCCAGCCGTACGAAGAGCAGGACGTTAGCGACGCTGGCAGCGCCTGCAAGCAGCGACATAGCGGCGCACAAATTTCTACAGGCCAGGCCAAAAGAAGCGTTGCCGCACGCGGGGATAGGTGCGTGCGGCACCATGATAGGGATTTATTCGTGTCTCATTTAAAAAGCAGCTATGCTATTTCAAGAAGTTGAAGCACATACTGAAAATGCTTCAAAGGTGGCACAACGCTCTACTCGCCACCTATATTCTGCCAATTGAAAAACCACAAAATCCTCCACTTAGCAGAATAATCTTACTGCACAATCAACCTTTCATGAATGTTTTTGTCAGCACAGGCCAAGTACGCGTGAATAAGCATCAACACGATGATTAACCAATTATAAACATCCTGCCGACGAAAGAAGGTACTGCTCTCTGTCAATGATGCTGTAAATTTTCTTTTACCCGTATCTTTCCCTTGAAATTGTCGAATGTCACTGAGAGGTTTTTGGAAGTGTTTCGCAAACAGTTACTTGAATCAACCAGTTCTGGCTAGGCCATAAATGTGTATGTGTAACAACAGGGTAGTTGTGCTGGATCTATCACGGTACCAATACTTTGAGACCTGTACTTGACCTCCTTTTAAACGAACAGTAACAACAGATTATTAGATTTCATAGCTATACAATATCGTGCTATGTGGATAATTTTCGCCCTTTCATTCAGCCGGAACCATGCGCTGCAAGCAGGATGTCATGCCCAGTATGAAAGTTATACTGCACAAGCTCCAGGATCTTGTGGCGACACAAGAGATTCCCGAATGTGCTGCGCTTAACACAGCTTTTTTTAAATTGGTAAAAAATTTGGCGGCATAAGTCTCGTGCATGCTAAGCCACTGCTGCTCCTCTCATTGGGGCACACAAATGTGGTGAACAAAGCAGCCATGAAAATGGTCTTGCAAATACTCTGTGGGGATCAGCTTATCACAAGGTGGTTGAAGCATTTCCCCAAGCAATGTCTAGACATCATATTGCAGGCTCAACTCAGGACGAGTTGCCTGTAGCCGAGAATTGGCTTGCGCATGAGAGGTATCCTAGGCGTAAAAAGGAGCTACAGACCATCTGCAATGCTGCAAGAGATGAAGACAGCTGTCGTACTTAACACGCATAGAGTTTCCCACAGAATCTACTAGAAAATAGGGGGAAAAGGCTGGAATAGAACTGGTGACGTTTGACGTTGAGGTTTGTGACGTTTGAAACTTTCTGGCCTGTGCAAGTTAATGTATCAGATGAGAAGGAACCACTGCAGCACCGACTACAGGCAGAAGTATGATACCTGAGTTACGCCATAATATACGCAATCACTGACATGCAGCAGAGGTACAAGAGTCAGATGGGACGCTGTCTTTATGATAGACTTCATGAAACTTTTACAGCATACAAACAACATTGACAAGGCATTTCTTATTCTATATACGGCAATGCATGTGTTTTCAAAGACAGCGTGATACTTTCAAAAAGTCTGTAGCGAAGGGTTATTCCACTCTATTATTTTGGGAATTACTTCATTCAGGTTAGGGTCAACATTTGAGCAGTTAGCATTCAAGTGTCGGGATTGGTTACCTGTACACAAAAGAACTTTTAAAAGACGATTGCAAAATAATCACAAAGCTGATTTCATTTACTCACTCTTCGAATACTTGCAAGTGGTTACACTGAAAGAATAGCCGTGCATCTCGTCACCACGTCGATACCGGTGCGCTCTACAGGCGGCGGTTGTTTCATCATCTATGATGACCATATTAAAATCTTTGTCGTTCTCCTCACAGACTAAAGGAAAAAAAATTATAATCATGCTGCAAAACGAAGAAACGTGTAAAAATTTACTACCGCTGATTTGAGCCTAACTAGGAAGGCCACAATTACAGACGCAACGGTAGAGATTTTGGCTAAACTGGTGGGCTGCGGAAACATGATGAAACTGCTGTTTGAATGAACAAGGGGCTACCACTGATTCAAAGGCCCTATTTTTTATGGGTGTAATCACGTAGTGCAAACAATAAATCTAAGAGAAGCATAGTTGATATTGTTTTCACTTTATTTAGTGTATACATCGTATATGCAACGTAAGAAAAATAATTGAAATTAAAATCACGCACAAATGACGCACTTACGATTTTTCTCTGCGTACGGTAGACGTTTGCTCGTACTTTTGCTCGTAAGAAAGGCTCATCCGGATCGGATTTCTTGATTGTGATCAACAATGATCGAGTCTAAGTGACAAAAATTGATCTAGATAGAGTTTGACCAAGACGTGAATCAAACCGCGGTTTAGAAGCAGATTGTGATCAAAAGTGGCCTTGTAACACTGGTAGTGCGCAGGACTTACATCGTAATTACTGCGTCGAATCATCCGATGGCGAAAAGGGGTACAAAAAAGAAGACGACAAACGATCTTCGAGACAGACCGCATGACTTACCCGATCATGCAGCGTGGGCAGTGTTTAGGTAGAAACAGTTGCCGCCGAACGCCTTTCTAAGTTGTACACGAACAGGAGGGGGCACCGCACAACAGGAATCCGATGAATGAAGCCACGCAGCTTTAATATATACTAAAGTTTCACATTGTTAACTACTGATGAAGGGACCGCGGTGGAATCGTCCCTTATTTTGTTCATAAAACGCTATCACATGATTAGAACAGCCCGTGATACAATGTTGGACCCAATATTGACGGTGTATATCCCCATAGAGGAACAAAACAAACGGTAATCTTGAAAGCTATCGCATGTTTTGTAACTTGGTCATTTTATATGTATTCTATGTACAAATTGTATTAGTATATTATAATCATATCAGCATTTTCATTTTGGTGACATCTGATGAGCGGAACAAAGAAATGATTGTAAGAGAGCATCGTGAGGGTGCAAAAAAAGCAGGTGACAAGTGCCTAGCGAAACTTCAATTGTGCTGTACAATGCTGCATTCCAATTTGTTCTGCCCGTGTGTTCATAATAGGGTGCAGGGTAGAGAGAACCAATCGGTTAAAATTTTCGGGGCCCTCCACTACGGCGTTTTCCATAGTCATATGGTGGTTTTTAGGCACATATATGTTTTCCATTTATTCTTGTGATCTGGTTAAAATTTTTTTCGTTGTTGTGGTGGTGCCCTTGCGCAGGGTATTGATATAAAAAGGTGAGGATCTTCCTTGAATATGGCCGATGGGCGGTTTGCTCAAGTCCTCGTGTGTTTCTTCCTGTGGGCTGTGTGATGGTGCGCCCTCACCATGGTTTCTATGCCAACACACCAACTCTCTCAAGAGCCTACACTTTTACGGGTACAAATTAAGCAGAAAAAGTTTCATTTCGGCACTAAAAACTCCGGCTCATGCCCTGTGAAACAGAGTCTGCTGTGGCTCATTCAGGCTAAGCTACATAATATGTTTTTATGCTCTAAGAACATAAATATTTGTGGTGTGATTTCAAACGGGCTTTATCGCCATGATCTTCATTTGTGAGCTCTTCGAAGCGTTCGAAAAAGGACCCTCTCTGCAGCCAGCAGGTAGAAATTTAGGCAATAAGAGAGGTCAGTGAAGTACGTACACAGATCGGAGAACTCATTCGACAGTCCACGAGACTCAGATCGAACCTTGAGTGTGAGTTCGGGTGAATGGCACTGTTGCAAGTTTGAGTCCGAAACAGCCCAATAGAAGAAAGTGTTCGCGAGCGCGAGTTCGAGTTCAAACTGCAAAACATATTTCTTGAGTGAGTCTCGATGAGCTCCACTGCTCTCTTTTTCCATCCCTATCTCCTCGTTCTCAACAATTCTACCAGCCTAGCCTAGAGTCACGTTTATGCTCACGTCTACTAAGCAGTATAGGTCACTGTAACTCGTGTTCGAGAGTACGGTATCGAAACACGCCAGGAAGAGCACCAATGATTCGAGACATTTGTGTTAAAAAGCGATGACTCCATGGTGGACCTATCAGTCATGAGTCTATAAGGTTTACTCAAATTCAGATGGAGTCGTTAATATGAGTCTGAATGAGTCTGGATGAGTATTAATTCGGTAGTTGTGAGTCTGAGTGAGTCTGCCTGAAGAAAAAATTTGTGTGTGTACGCCCTGATAAAAAAAATTGTTGAGACTGAGTTCGAATGACCGGTAAGCAACAGATATAGTTCCGGAGCGGGCTTCACAATTTTGTCCAACTATAGTTAGGTGCAAGACTTATCACATAAGACGACGCCAATGGCGCCCAGTCTGGCTGCAGTTGGATCAGCCGAGTATATCACAATCAAATACAGACTTGCAGAACCAACCACTACGCCGACTCTCACTTGCTTAACAAGCTTCACTAAGTGATATCAATGTCCTGCGGATATTTCAGTGCGCACTTTCGGCTTTTGATGATATATGGTGTTTTTGGCGCAAGGGCCATTTGATGGCCAAAGAGCGCCAGTTCATGCGACAAGGAATGTGGACAATGATCGTGATTAGCGGCTGTATAAGGGCCATAAAATTCCTCGCGGTAAGGCGGGTAAAAACATACAAGTAATAAAATCATGACCATGCCGTGAAAGGTGTGTGTGGTATGAACAGATAACAAAAGTTAGTGATAATAAAAAACGATGGTGTATATGTAAGGCATTAGCACAAGTGCCTCACCGGTTCATACCCTTGCGTGCAAGGGCCGTGAGGCAAGTGCTTTCCTGTGTAGCCACCGCAGCAAAAACCTCCCTGGGGAGGTCGTGCTACGGGATGCCCGGGTATATGATATGAAAATTGCGAATTTCTTTTAAAAACGCTTACAATGATTTATGACTAAAAAGCGGTTCCCTACACACGAACATTGCAGGGTGTAAAGGTATATGTTGTCGGTAGGGTAATGGAAAATGCTGTTTTCTTATAGTTTCTAAGTGTTTACACTGGATTAACACGTGAAGGACGGTTAATGTTTCACCACATCTGCCACACAATGGTGGATTGCCACCAGACAAAAGATATGTGTGTGTCGTGTATATGTGTCCTAGCCTGAGTCTCGTTAGTATAACCTCTGTATGACGCTATTTTGATACCGGCAGCCAATGACCAAGGTGTGGCTTAATAATGTGTAGTTTGTTTTGTGTGTGTGTATCCCACTTGCTCTGCCAGTAGTTCCTGATGTTTCGTTTGAGAGACGGCTTAAGATCAAGGGCCGGAATTAATATGGGTGTAGGGCCAGTGCTTTTGTGGACGGATGCAGCAAGCTGATCCGCCCTCACATTGCCTTGGATCTCACGGTGCCCTGGCACCCAGCACACTACAACATGTTGTTTTAGTGTGTAGAGTTGGCACAAAATCGAGTAAAGTGAGACAAGGACCGGGTTTTTTTGTTTTTTTAGGACTGTGCAGAGCCGTTACCACACTGTGGGAGTCTGTATAAATTACTGCTTTTTGTATTTGTAGTTGTTTGATGTGTTTAGCTGCCACAAGTATCGCGTAAGCTTCTGCTGTGAAGATACTTGTGCTTGGATGTAGAGGGCCAGCATCCGAAAAGGATGGGCCGACAGCAGCGTAGGAAACAGAGGAGTTGGACTTGGAAGCATCTGTAAAGAACTCAGGACGTGTGTATTTGTGTTGAAGTTCCAGGAAGTATGTTCGGATATGGGCAATATGTGCATGTTTTGTAACTTCTAGAAAGGACACATCGCAGTCTATAGTCTGCCATTGCCACGGTGGCGGATATGCTACAGGAGCCATTAAACTGTGTTCTAGTGAGACTCCAGTTTCCTCGGCTAGACTTTTCAGGCGAACTGAGAAGGGCTGCCTCATCGAAGGCCTGTTTTGAAACAGAAATGAGCTCGACAAATCATTAATAGTAGAGTATGAGGGGTGCTTCTTGTCTGCTTTCACTTTAAGAAAATAAACAAAGGATATGTAAGTTCTCTGCAGATGAAGCGACCACTCATTTGACGCAACATAAAGGCTTTTTACGGGGCTGGTGCGAAAAGCACCCGTAGAAAGGCGGATGCCCAAATGGTGCACGGGGTCCAGCATCTTTAAAGCACTTTGAGTTGCAGACTGATAAACAACGGCCCCATAATCTAAGCGGGTGCGAATGAGGCTTCGATACAGATTTATTAGGCATTGCCTATCACTACCCCAAGTAGTACGTGACAGCACTTTTATAACATTCATGGCTTTTAAACATTTTATTTTTAAATTCTTGATGTGCGGAACGAAGGTCAGCTTGTTGTCCAAGATTAAGCCTAAGAATTTATGTTCGGCTTTGACGGACAGACGTTGGCCGTTCAGTCGAATGTCAGGTTCCAAGTGCATGCCTCTCTTTCGAGAGAACAAGACACACGTGCTTTTTTGTGGGTTAAGTCGAAATCCGTTTTCATCTGCCCATTTGGAGACCTTATTTAAACCAAGCTGAACCTGCCACTCACACATGGCCAAGTTGCATGACTTGAAGCCAAGCTGAACGTCGTCGACATATGTACAATAGAACATATTGCGGGGAATGGACAAGTGCAAAGAATTCATTTTGATAATAAAAAGTGTGCAACTAAGCACGCCACCTTGTGGCACGCCTGTTTCCTGGACAAATGTTTGGGAGAGCACACTGCCCAGACGGACACGGAATGTCTGGTTTGACAGGTAACTTTCGATTATATGAAACATTCTTCCTCACACACCAAGGTGGGACAGGTCTCTTAGAATTCCGAAACGCCATGTTGTATCATACGCCTTTTCGATATCGAGGAACACAGAGAGAAAATATTGTTTATGGACGAAGGCGTCTCTGATCTGTGCTTCAATACAAACAAGGTGGTCTGTGGTGGATCTACTTTCTCGGAACCCGCACTGAAATGGGTCGAGCAAATTGTTTGTTTCAAGGATATGTACAAGTCGGCAGTTTATCATTTTTTCGAATACTTTGCACAAGCAGCTTGTAAGTGCAATAGGTCTATAACTTGAAGCTAAAGAAGGGTCCTTGCCCTCTTTCAAAATGGGAATAATAATAGCCTCTTTCCAGGGGGTAGGGATAGTGCCAGAAAACCAGATAGCATTGTACAAACAA
The DNA here is from genome assembly GCF_013339725.1 of Rhipicephalus microplus. NCBI lineage: Eukaryota > Metazoa > Arthropoda > Arachnida > Ixodida > Ixodidae > Rhipicephalus > Rhipicephalus microplus. The sequence goes on from NC_051174.1 coordinate 26,757,403, forward strand.
AGTAGGGTTTTTCGTGTTTCGGCTGGTAGGTTTTTTAACATTTCATACACCACACAGTCAGAACCTGGGGCAGAAGATCTGCAGGAGTTTAGGGATGTTCGGAGCTCCGCTAGACTGAAAGCTTGGTTATATGCCTCGTATCTAGTGGATTTGTGTTCGAGTTTCTGCTTTTCTATTCTTGTTCTGTATTTTTGGAAAGTCTCAGTATAGTGGGACGAGCTGGATACCCGTTCAAAATGTGCCCCGAGGAAGTTTGCCTGATCTTCCAAGGTATCACCTTGAGTGTTTACGAGTGGAAGTGTGTGTACTTGTTTCCCTGCTATCCTACCGACCATGTTCCAGACTTTAGCCTCCTGTGTGTATGAATTAACCCCTGATAAAAACTTCTGCCAGCTTTCTCTTCTGGCCTGCCGACGCGTTCTCCTGCCACGAGATTTTATTTGCTTAAAGCTCTCAAGGTTTTCCGCTGTCGGCGAGTTGCGCAGCAACCTCCACGCCCTGTTTTGTTCTTTTCGCGCATTCTGACACGCAGTGTTCCACCACGGGACATGTCGTTTGCCGGGCAGTCCAGATGTTTGTGGAATGCACTTGGCTGCTGCGTCAGTAAGAAAAGCCGTTAAGTACTGCACAGCTTCATCTATGCCTAATCCGCATAAGTCGGTCCAACTTAGGTGTGTAATTTTTTGAAATTGTTCCCAGTCGGCTTTGTTCACCAGCCATTTGGGAACATGTGGAGGATATTCATATGTTATTGGTGTACTCAAAACTAAAGGAAAATGATCACTTCCCTATGGATTTTTTATGACTTTCCACTGAAGTAATGGTACAAGTGAAGGAGATGCGATACTGAGATCTATGGAGGAGTAAGTATTGTTTGCAAGGTTATAATATGTTGCCTCTTTTCTAGTCAACAGACAAGCACCTGATGAAAAGAGGAACTGTTCAATGAGACGACCTCGTGCATCACATCGACAGTCACCCCATAAACTGCTGTGCGCATTCAGGTCCCCTAGAACCAAATAAGGTTCTGGTAACTCATCTATTAAAGACTGGAAATCATGTTTTTCCAGGCGGTGTTGCGGCGGTATGTATAGAGAGCAGTTGGTGACGAGCTTATTCAATAGAACTGCTCGAACAGCCACTGCCTCTAGGGGTGTTAGTAGTGGTAGATGACCGCATGCTACTCCTCGATTAACTATAATGGCTACACCACCAGATGACGCCACAGCATCATCTCTGTCCTTTCGAAAGACAACATATTGACGCAAGAAACTTGTATTCTTGGATTTTAAGTGTGTTTCCTGTACACACAGCACTTTTGGAGAATGTTTGTGTAGAAGTTCTTGGACATCATCGAGGTTTCGAAGTAGTCCTATGACGTTCCATTGTATAATTTGTGTCTCCATTATGGGAGTAAATAAGTGCTGTGTGTAGGAAATGAGTGTAGCTGGTGTCTAAAGAGAGAAGTGACTTATCTTACAGAGCCTTTAGAAGGCCCTGTAATTACCGTTTTGTCTTTTTTAGAGCGGTCGAGGGAACCCCGCCGCTCTTTTGGCGCAGTCTGCGCCGGTGCAGTTGATGTGTCCATCGCCTCAGGAGAGGCGACAGATAATGTTTTTGTTGTAGGCTTCGTCGTGACAGACAGAGCCTTAAACCCCACCGGGCTGGAGGTCGAGTTGACCTCTTTAGTTTGTGTGGTGCCCTGGCTGCTGCCAAGGTTCACAGGAGCCTTCGGTGGGGCTGTATTCAAGGAGGGTGGGGCAGCCGAGGCTGCTCCCCCCATGGGGGCTTGTGGCGTTTGCCTCGGCACGCTGGGCGTGGTCCAAGGCATTGCCGAAAACCGAAGTGGTGCTGACCCCCCTCGCACCACTTCGGCATACGATGTGTTCCCAGCAAAATGTGGGGAAACGCGGTGCCGCGCTTCACGGAGGCTTCTGTTCAATTTAAACTTTGTACTAATAATTTCTTTTTCCATTTTCCAGGCCACGCATGACCTGGAATATGCAGGATGGTCACCCTCACAGTTTGCGCAGTGCACTTGTAGCTGACAGTCATCGTCAGCGGTATGACCTTTGGTGCCGCATTTCGCGCAGGTAATCTGTCCTCGGCAGCTCTGGGAGCCGTGCCCGAACCTCTGACACTTAAAGCAGCGCCTCGAGTTGGGTATGTATGGTCTAACTGGCAGTTTGAGATATCCTGTTGCTATTTCAGTTGGGAGGGTGCTAGATGCGAAAGTTAGTATAATGTGCTTCGTTGGGATTTCCTTATTTTCTCTTCTTACTTTGATACGCTGCACCTGAAATACGTTTTCCTCTTTCCAGTCTGTTAGAAGTTCATCATCAGAGAGGTCCATCAGGTCTCCATCTGATACAACACCCTTCACTGTGTTCAAGGTTCGATGTGGTGTGATTGTGATAGGTTGATCCCCAAATGCTGTGAGTTTATGTAGTCTCTGGTACTGTGTGTTGTCTTTTAACTCAAGTAACAGGTCACCACTGGCAGTCTTTGTGGCCTTGTAGCCAGCGCCCAGCGTTTCTATGAGACATTTGGACACAAGGAAAGGTGAAATAGTTCTAGCTTTCTTTTCTGTACTTTCACAGTGAATTATGTGGTATTTGGGGAAGTTGTCTTTTTTGTTTGGATCAAACTCAAAAATTGCATCGGTGCGCCACCTCTTGGAGGGGCGATTAGTTGTAAGAGGGCTAGGGGTTCCCAAAAATTTGATAGCTTATTCGGCGGCCATGCCAGCCACCGACCACCGAGCCCAACAAGGGGACGCTGCGAGACGCGAAGGAGGCGCAGGCGCCAGCTGTACATGGCCGCTATAACCTAATATATCTACCCAAGGTTGGATATTTATACTAGGTTAACCCTTGCCGCCAGGAAAAATTGGAAATAAAAATGAAGTGAGGAGAAGACAGGAAAGATGTAAAGTGAGAACAAAAGACGAAGATGTAGGGAAAAAGAGATAGGAAAAGGCGACTGCCGATTTCCCCTGGGTGGGTCAGCCCAGGGGTGCCGTCTACGTGAAGCCGGGGCCAAAGGGGTGTGTTGCCTCTGCCGGGGGGCCTTCAAGGTCCAATCACCCAGCGTCGGCTCAACCCCCAGGATCCCCTTTTCCCCGGACACGGCAAAGCCACGCACGGCTAGGCGTGGGAGGGAGTAGAAACTCCCCCGTTAGCTCGGGTCCGTGGTGTCGCTACACACCAAACGCCTACTTGCGCAGGCGCCCCTGCGGGGCACTTTCGGCTTTTGCAAACAAATTTCCTTTAACTTTTTTGATGCTACCCCACTTTTACTTTTTTTACTGTAGACCCCAATTTATATCTCTGCGAAATCAGCTTAAAGTTGAAATTAAAATTGAGGTATATGCAATTTCGATTTCAACTCTTTATCATAATTATAACATGGCAGCATTAAGCATCCTATTTTTGTGTGTTCTCTCTCTGCATTCTTTGTCAAAGACGTCAAGGTTAGGGTGGCCTAGTCAAGTGGGAGGTGTTGTTTAAAATTCACCAATAACTACAAGCACTAGTGGGAAAAGCAAAGTTCCTCCACGCAATGTGTATGCCACACTTGTAACAGCTTTATTGTATTATATCTACCCTACTTAATGCCTACTTAGGTATTTAGGGTATTTGAATAAAAGAAAGAGCTAAACATTATCAGTGAGTTCACTTGATGCAAATATTACAGCACAAAATAACATCTACAACAGATGGAGTCAACAATGCACTCACGCACTCACTGAGTGTGTGAGTGCATAATCGGCGATTTGCAGGTGAACTGGATGCTGTTCACACAAGAATTTCAGCTTTACTTCACTGTTGCAAGTCAAAAAGCTGCATCTAACGAAAGGACCATGATACTGCGACTGTCCATAGCCCGCGCACCTGTTGCCATTTTCCACAACAGTTAAGACTTCGGTCATCCGACTGAGGCGATTACACAAACAGAAAGACGTCTTTCTATTGTGCTGCAGTAACCTCATGAACATTACGCTGACACATTACAAAGCGTATACCCCCATACCCTTCTCTTCTGAAAGCGAAGAGCTAAATAACGCTTCTGCTCTTCCCCAACCGCCTCAATCCTATAAGTGCATAATTTTAACACTGAGCAGCAACGCGACATGATGATCAGACAACAGACCTCCGGAGGTATGAATTACCATTAGTGCAGACTAGTGACAATGGTGCACAATTGTCATGTACAGAGCTCGCCAAGCTCATCAAGATGTGTCAGCTTTCACCCGACATCAAGCTAAAATCACTCTTTGTCTAATTGAATCGTTGGCAGTGTGGTAATTGCAGCTAAAGATTCATTTAAGGAAGCATTTGAAGTTGTTCATGAGCTGCACTTACGCTTTTTTGACCACACATATAAAGCAAGCTGGAACAGAAATGGCGGCCCACCTAACCTCTGATAGGTTACCATACCTACTTCGTCGAAAAGAAACATGCTGCCTAAATTACCTGCCACGCATTGACAGACTCATTAGTAGGCAATGGAATGAATAAGAAACTAGTGCAGAGGGAAAGCAAGGGAGGTGTTCCGGCTGACAAAAGAAGAGTCCGTTAAGAGTACAACCGTTCACGCTTAGAGTGCCATAAGAAATTAGGTGTTGGTAATTGTGAGATGAGTCATGACTAGATCTTACGGTATTGAAATGCATAGTCGCATGCTAAGGAGAAAGAAGCACACCTGTGGCATATGCCTCAGCTGTTTGTGTAGCGACAAACCAGAAAAATATTGAAGTTGATCAAATGGGTGAATGGTCCAAATAACTGCATAAACGTGGTTGTACTTCTACATCAACTACTTAGACAGCTGCGTGAAGTCATGTGATGAAAAATAGCATCTTACTAGTAGTTTTCCTTCAGTTATTTGTCTTCTCGCTTGACCTATAAGAGCAATGAAATCACAATTCGTAGGTGCATTTGTTCAAGCTGGCATAAGCCTTACAGACAAAGGGAAGCTGAAGCCACGCCTTGGACGAATACCAAAAAAAACTGCAGTGCTCTGGTGTTATTTGTGTGCTCCTTAGGGTGTTGTGTGAGTTTGGCATCTGTGTGTGTCTGCCTTTTTTGCCGTGGTTGATAGTGGGTGGAGACAACTGTGCTCATTAACAAGAGTGGCATTTGTGCTTTCAGTTTTCTTACCAATCACACAGTGTGTACAGCAGGCCTGCTTTCTCCACGTTTGTGTCTCCTTTGTTTCTTGTGAGAGATTGTCCTTGTGTATTAGCACACCTTTTTATCGTGGTGCAATTTCATGTTTAGATTTGATTTCAGACAGTCTCTTCTGCGGGCCTGGTGTTTGGTGTGTCTGCCGAGAATGATAGCTTTGGCAGTAACAGATTGTGGGTGTTATCTTTCTGCTCCTTCTATGATAATATGAAGTACGGAAGTATTGTAGCATCAGCTTCGTTTTCACGGGTCAAGGTTTGCATCGTCCTGGTTGTTTCAGAGTACTCTGGGTCAAGTCACACTTGCATTGAGCTGCTCACACGCTCAGTGTGTCTGGGGGCGTCTGTGGTGATGTTAACGATGTGTAGACCAGCAGTTGACCATTGCATAGATGGGAAGTTTTCTCTGTGAAGTCCTGCTGTGAATGTTGACATGGTAAGACGACCTTGATGCCACAGGCTCTGTGACGTATCTCGCCACTATATGTAGGAGTCTCCAAGGAGTGTTGTGGGCGTGTGCGAAACTTTGGTTTATTTGAATCCTGTCCAGAAAAATAGTTCAGTGGAATGAAACATCAAGTTCAGTGTCTTGGACAGCAGCAAATCATACGTGTCAGCTTATGGCACAAAGTCAAACCACCTTTACGGTCGTTGGTCCTATAATTCTTCTCAGCACATACAGGCGGGTCGTCGCTCAGTATTAACTTGCGTGAGCGAGTTGGTCGGGACGTTCATTGCCGGGAACACCTGTATGCGCCAGGCACCAAATGATGCCGTGGTTAGATACGATGTGTGAGCCCAGAATTCTTGGAAAAGATGCATGAGAGAACATCTAGCCCAACCGTACCCGCAGCTCGGAACCGCAGAAGCTCGCGCATATATAAGAATTCAAAGGCACACTTACCCTCACCCCCGTCCCGCTTTGAGAGGGCCCACCACATAATCCCGCAGTATGCACTGGTTCAGGGCCGTCCCTGTCGCATTTGGCGTGGGAATGCGCAGCAAGACCATATTAGGAAAACTCGCCTGGGTTACGAACTTACTCTAGAGAGCCATAGAAGATCCTCCTCTTTTGGCCAGTGCTGGAGGTGGACAGAGGCCTCTAGACCAGGCGGAGCGTGTAGCGGGCATCACTGGAATCCTGCAATAGCATCCCACCTATTCACTTTTTGCTATTGTGCCCTTTCGCCTGAATAACCAACAATTTTTTTTCACTCTCATGTTATTCTGACTTCCTCGTTTGATTATTTGCCGTCAATTATAGTTCAAAGCACTGTTTAAGGGACTTTCGCTTTCCTTGAATGTCTCCTGTGCAGCATATCCGTGATGCCCTAGTCGCCTTGCTGCTCACAATTTTTCCACTCGGGCACCTTCGTCAGTAAACATCTCTTGCTGTTCAATCACGAAATTTGCTCGTTTTGAATGTATCCTAATCTTGATGGCTGCTTGGTGTCTCTTACTTCTTTGTCAGTAGTCTCAGAATATTTGATATTTTTACTAACGTCTATATAACTAAAAGAGGCGAAAATGGATTGGGTAGAAAACTAGCTGCTACTCTGCTACTCAATGGTCTGCCCCGATGATAGTACTAATTGTGGAGCAAAAGTGAAAACATTGCATGATACGGGTGCTTTTTATATTACCAGACAGTATTACCTAAAATAGACAGGCACTTTGTATACTTCAAGTCTACATGGAGCCTGTCGAGAGCAAGCCTGCCTAGAGCAGGCTTTTTGTAGCCTGAAAATATGGTGTCGGAAATGCTTTAACGAGGTTCAAAAATGCTTGCTCCTGCACATCTCACTCACACATGAGTTCACTGTGTTTTGTGTATCTAGTTACCAACATTAGAGGGCAACGCAATGTTCTTCGCAATGTGATTGTTGTGTTTCTTTTTTCGTCACTCTGTGTGAATAATTATGGTATGGTGCTAGAGTCCTATTCAGGTGACTCCTAATGTTGTCTTTCATCTCGTGCGTTATGGCAATCATGTAATGTCAAACAAATAAATAAAGACACAGGCTACAGCTATATTTATTTATTTATTTATTTATTTAATGCATACTGCAGACCTTCATAGGTCCAAGCAGGTGGGCACGGTACAGGTAGCAAGTACATGTTAGGCACTCAAGTCACGTAGAAAAGGAAAAAGGAAAGAATTCAACATATAAGTACAGGTTTACTCACCCAACACACTGTTTACACACAAAAAATCAACCAAAGTGAATCTTTAAACAGAGTCTTTTAGAAGGTTCCATTCTTCCACTGTTCGTGGAAAAAAAGAAAATTTGAATGCATCTGTGAGTGAAAAATAAGGTGTTAGGGTTCCGGGGTGATGGTGTCTTGTATGCCTTGTCGATATGGGTGTCAGGTACTGTGTAGGGTCAAGTGCTGTTTGTCTTTGAAGAAGTTGGGAAAGAATACTAAGCCTAAATGTCTTCCGTCGTGACTCAAGGAGTTCAATGCCATTAGCTCTTATTAACTCAGAAGGTGAATCAGTGTGACGAAACTTAGAGTGTATATACCTTACAGCTTTTCTTTGGATTCTTTCTAGTTTATTGACGTTTTTCTGTGTGAACGGGTCCCATAATACGCATGCATATTCTAACTTTGGTCGGATTATTGATTAGTAGGCCAGGAGTTTGACATCAGGAGGAGCGTTTTTCAATTTGTGTCCTAAGAAAGACAGTTTACGGAAGGCGGAAGCGGAGATAATGTCAATATGTTGACTCCAAGATAAATTACTTGAGAGTGTTACTCCCAAATATTTGAACTCAGAAACTTGCTGTAGAGGTGACTCATTTAATGTATAAGTATACTGAAGTGGATTTTTACTCCGGGTTATACGCATGCATACAGTTTTATCTAAGTTCAAAGCCATCCCCCCGCGATTGCACCTTTGAAAAACAATAAACAAACAGTGATTAAGGTCATGTTAATTTTCCGGGCAAGTAATTTCATTATACAAGACACAATCGTCTGCGAACAGACGAGTTTGCACGAATTTGCTATATGATGAAATTCAATTCATAGGACTATTTTGTGAAGAAAACAGGCTGAACTCGTGTCTGTATTGTTCGTGCTGCTTCTGTTGCTTACTCAGCCACACTAAATAACCACAGTCAGCGATTATTCAAATGAGTACAGGAAGTTGAAAAAGATCCCATCTTTTATGTTTCTTTGATCATGTTCTCCCCGCAGTTTTTAAGTTGTCTTTTAAAAATTGGCTTGATGCTTATATATATTGTTGATGCAATATGATTAGTTCATTGTTGCTGCCACATTAATACCACTCAGTTAGCGCAACGTTATAATATGAACGTGATCGCCTTATTAACATCACTTTAGGACAACATGAATAATTGAAGGTGGCTGCAACATTAAAAAACTGTATTAAGGAAACGGAAAACTATAAACGTTGGTACAATGGTTTATTTTACTGTCTAAGGTTGCCTCACATTCGTTACATTCAAAGAAGGTTGACTAAACGTTCTGCATTTCTAGGGGGGGGGGGGATGGACGCACTCTCTTTTGCTCGCATACCTCGTGGCCTCGTGGTTAGGAGAATTGTACGCTTTGGGCTTTTACCGGAACGACTTTGTCGTAATTACAGGACACACAAAGCTTACTGCACTCGCTGGACGTACTCTCTTTTGCTCGCATACCTCGTGGCCTCGTGGTTAGGAGAATTGTACGCTTTGGGCTTTTACCGGAACGACTTTGTCGTAATTACAGGACACACAAAGCTTACTGCACTCGCTGGACGTTCTTAGTTTGCGAAAAGCGCACTTTTCAAACACAGCGTAGTAACAAATCAGACAATAATTTGCGTTCATCCGTACAGTTGAGTACATTTTATGCTTTGTATGTGCGTGAGAAACGCGGTGCACGTTTTGATCTGCTTGCCATTCTTCGCATGACCTTCTAATTTGTTACCATCGCATTCATTGCTTCGCCTTTGCAGCAAAGCCGTGGCATTTCATCTTCCTTTCAGCCGCAGTGCGATATAAAGGTCTATGGCGTTTGTGGTTTCTTGACTACTTTATTGAGTGCATGTTTGCACGTCGTGATTTTTTCGCCACAAAACTGCCTTTCAAAATACCAACTCTCGTGCTCTTTCTTTTCTTGTCACTTCTCGATTTCGTTTAGGCACTATTTTTCATGCGCGAACCGTGAATTACTTGTCCTTGGATGTAATAATGCAAATACTTTCAATCTGTTCATATACGACAATTATTAGTTGTGAACTTTCTCTACCCTGACCAACCGTGTATTCGCCCACCTACTCCTTCTCAGCTCATAATATTATAGTGCGCAATCCACTGATTTCACTCCGTTTCGAGCGTTTCTGATTTCGTAAGCGCAAATGAGTCCACACGACAAACCGAAAAGTCCTGATAAGCTCATCGCTTATCGCTCACATCTACGCGTGCTTTATGAGTAAGAGTCGAGGAGATAGAATTGTAGTGAAAGTAAGAACGAAACCAATAGAAGAGGAGCCGGATTGTTTCACTCTTTTAACAGACGAAGTCATTCAGAGACGATGCAGCTCTTCAGACATGAAGGTGAGCCCAATTTCACAATTTCTAATCTGTTTAATATCAATGATACCCAAACCCTATACATGGTTTCATTGTTGCTATAATATTCCGAATGAGGTTCAAATCGACCGATTTTTACGTTCATCGTAAGCTGTACCGATGAGTAGAAGCCCGTAAGCTCTGGCAAAGAACACGATTAAGCATAAATGATTCAAGCTGCCTAGCCGCATTACACAGATAGCTTATGCGACAACGTAAACAGCATGCGAGGACTGCCGTCGATTGTTCCGCAACAAAAACTCTTACGTCCTGTACGCTTTTCCTCAGATGTACTATTCTGAATAAATGCCAAAGTTGGTGGTATGCGCGTCCCGAAAAGGTACAGGGAACTTCGACTAAAACGGCATTGTCTAAAACATTGGTGCGTGCTCTATTTAGGCAGGCATGATCAAACGGCTCGTGTACCAGTTCAACAAATAATTACTCACCAAATTGCGCTGTGACAACAGGCACTACCAACTGCACAAAAACCGTTTTTTGCCGGGACAACTATGTCAAGAGTCAACGCCATTTTCCTCAGCTATACAAAACAAGGATGTGTCCTTAGTATAGCGACCACACAGCCACACTTCCACACATCACCTACCAATGCACAGAGCTACCAGCCCATGCAGTATCGAGGCTGGCGCGTTCGTTCGAAGCACTCACAACGGGGTCTTGGGAGGCCCAGCTTCGAGAGCTGGCACTGGGAATCCAACTGATCACCCTATGCCAGGCCTGGCAAGCCACCGCGGCCAGTGGGCCTCTACAAGAGGGCTCCACCCGGGATTAAACCAAGGACTGTCACAATGCAATAAAGTGTATTATCTCTCACTCTCTTTGGCGGGAGTGGCCGAGTTGCCATCGTGCCCTAGAGTTTTCCATAATGACGCGAGATCGGATCAAAAAGAGTTGCGAGTGTGTTTTTGTGTGTGCGTTTGCGTGTGTGCGTGATTAAGCGTTGTGTTCTTTTGCAAGTTATTGGTTGTCAGCTCCGCTTAAATTCATGAATTGCTATTTTTCAGCATGTTCATCCTAATGCTTGTGAACTGTTATGTACAGTGAAAAGACAGTAACCTTTGTCAGGACAGTTCGCCTTAACTCCTTGCCTCTGCGACAAGTTCTGCAATTTAATTTTTGCAAATAATATAATCTCAATGTACATGATTGCGTACTGAGCACAGGTGTTGTGAATTTTGTCTTTCAAAGACGAGTGATGGTACAGAACTTGCAACAGTATGAGAAAATAGGACACGAGGACACATAAGATGGTGTGCACTGTAAATTCGCGTACAGGGCTTGTGAGATTTCATAGGGGCGGTTTCTTTCGCAGTTAGAGCGAAATATTAATTTAGCGTCTTGTCTCTTCACATAAATGCGCACGATTTCGATATGCATACAGTATTCACTACTCTAAACCTATTTTGGGCACTGATAGATTTGATATGTGCACACAAGCGCTGCATCTCCATCATCCTTTTGCCATTCAATTGAAAATATGTGTGTTACTTTAATTGCTGAGAAAACATAAAGGAGCATCTAAAAGAAAATCAAAAGTGAAGATAGCGACAATGAAGTAAGCACACATTGGTGAAATGGTCCTTGTGCAGTTTGTTATTCTACAGCTGGATATGAAAACGGGAAAGGGTAAGCAAGAGAAAGCAGAAATTCAAGTCATTCTGAAGTCACATTTCTGCCTGTATATAATGAGTCTGGGGGCAAGAAAGGCCTTCGCCGTGAAAGAAAAAGAAGCTCGTGCATTCGTTCTCTGCTCGAAACTCAGACCCGATGAACGTGCAAATCAAAAGCCAGCTTCTCAGTGATTCAGTAAATCCTAAAATTCCTAAAGACACGTGACAATTTGAAAGTTTCCTTCAAGTATAACAAAAAAACTTGTATGGCTTCATGAACTGGTTAGCTCTCAGGCAAGGTTCTTGAGATTCTTTTTTGAGGCCTTATTGACCCATTCAGGTTGTTGTGCAATTTTCATGAAGGAATGCCTGGTTGCATAAGAGACAGTAGTCCTGCGCTCCTCACTGTTCAATAATATTGTCACGCGATTATAGCTGCAACACAACTCCTGTTCACAGGAGCAGCACTAGACGTCGAGCCGAACCGGGCACAAAGACCACGGTCACATTAACCAGTTTTCTTTGTCACGATGGCACATACACGCATTGGCATGATTCAATCTTGTTTCATGTCCGTGGCAATACGCGCCTTGCGCAATGGCGGGATGGGCATGGACCTCACTTAGGATTTGGCCAAGGGTTTCTGGCTCTTGGTGGCTCCATCGGCTTTGTATTTAAAGACGATAGTGTTTTTTGGGGTACTTTGACACAAAAATTTCGGTTGTCCCTCCATCTGTCTGTCTTTTGGTCTGTCTGTCTGCCTGTCTGTCTGTACAAATGTATGTTTCTCCGCCGTAACAATACCCTAAACAGCCCCAAACGATACTCCAAACGGAAAAATCCATCCGCAGCACCCACCAATATTGCTCAAGTTTCAGGGATCATACTTGTGCAATATTCAATCGAGAAAAAAATACTGCGCATATCTGAGGCACAATAAAGAGCATTGGCCCCGAATCTGCATGTTACACTGCAAATGTCGTCGAAAGACGTCTTGCGTCTGGAGAAGGTCAACAAAACGTTTATTTCATGTTCTCCGCAAAAAATTTTGTGAATGGTATTCTGGACGAACGGCGTTAGAGTGCCTAGAGCGTGTAGCGGAGGCGAACGAGCGCATCGAGGCGCGTTAGACTCGAGCGCCATCTGGCAGTTATCTTCTAAAACGAAGGTGGTCGCGCGCGCGGAGAAAGATGCGCGCCTGTCTTGGAGGTGATAAGGTGTAAAACGCAAAGCGAAGAGCAGGTTCCACCACCATGTCGTCGTAGCAAAGCATTTGGAAACACTTACATTTTTGAGCATCGCGTAACGCTGTTAGCGCAGTGGGATGAATGCTACAGTCCTTAGACTTACTTGTGTGTGCCTCTTCTATTATAAAAGCAGAGAGAGAGAGAGAGAGAGAGAGAGGCAAAGATGCAAGGAATGGCAGGGAGGTTAACCAGACGCACATCCGGTTTGCTACCCTGCACTGGGGAAGCGATAAAGGGGACAAAATGGTTGCAGAGAGATGAGAAGGTACACACAATCACGAGCACACTCGGGGAGCACACACAGTCTACAGGCGGTCGCTCAGGTTTGTTGACTTTAGGTAAAGTAGCAGTGCTTTAGTTGCTTTCTGCGTAACTGAGGCAGATGCCCAAGGTCCTAGTATCTTCTGCACACAAAATGGTCCGGGGTCAAGTTGATTCAAAACCATCCGGAGCTGGCATCGCTGTGTGTCGTAGCAAGCGCAGCTGCACAGGACGTGTTCGATGGTCTCTCCAGCTCCGCAGTATTATAAAAGCAGACATACAAAAAACCATGGACGTGTTGGTATGTTGCCTCAAATATGCGCAATAATTGCTTTTTATTTCACCATCGCGCAACTATGAAGGCTAATTCTTCAGCAATATTGGTGGGTGCTGCGGATGTGGTTGGCCGTTTGGTGTTGTTCAAGGAATCTTCAAGGGTGGACAAACAGACAAATGTACAGACAGACAGGCCAAACGTTTTCTGTCGAAGGCCTCCAAGAAAGACTATTATCTTTAAAACACGTGAATGCTCTGTATGTGTCTTTATACTAACGGAAGCATACATAAGTAATTCTAAGGACCGTACCGTTCATCACGCTGCGCTGACAATTCAATGCTATGATCGAAAAGGCAAGTGCTTACAACGCTTTACTATAGCAACATGGTGGTGGCACCTGCCCGTTGCTTTACGTTTTTTATCGCCTCTGAGACTACGCGCACGTCTTCCTTCGTTTTCGAAGATAACTGTCAGATAGCACTCGTGTCTAACGTGCCTCGATGCGCTCGTTCACCTTCGCTGCACAAATTCAGACACTCTAACGCAGCACCTCCAGAATGCATTTCACCGGTTTTCTTGCGCACAACATCACATAAACAGTTTGTTCACTCTCTTCAGACGCAAGAGTCTTTCGATGATATATGGGTGGAATTCCTAGGTCTTGCGTGTGTCCTCCTGGGGTTATATGGTACTGAACTATTGCTATAGACTAAACATAAGTGAGACAAAAAAAGATCTAGAAATTTATTTTAAAATGGACTTATACGCTTACCATGAGGTAACATATCGCAGTTTCTGGCGAAAATAACTTTTCGGGAAGAGTATTTTTGAGTTCATCTCAACTAAAATGTGCCTAGACGGCGAGGCTTCTCAAAGGAACTCGTACCACAAAGGCACACGTCGAGCGCTATATGACCCAACAAATTATTCATCAAATGATGTCTTGGCACGGAGATAATGGCGGGTCTTAACGCGTTCTTTTCCGTACATATTCGTTGAAAATTCGTTTTATTGAACCGGGACAGCATAGTTCTCTCCCATGGTAATGTACCCCAATCGTACTCGAAATCGTCGAACATTTTTCTATACACGCAATGTTAAAAATCTCGTTTTGCAGAAATTCTGGTGCCAGCGTCGTGGTTTGTAAGCGAAAAATTGAGAGCGATGCAAGTAAAATAAATAGTGAAATAATACTCACAGTGGGGCCGAACAGGTTTGAGTTGGTATCTAATTACACGGGTCATTTGCGTGGCAAGCAGCTGTTCTACCACACTTCTACCTGTGTGATTCCTCGGCCTAAAAATTCAGGGAAAGTATACCTTTCACGCTTTACAAGCGCACGTGTCCTGTATATATGCTTCATGATGTAACATAGAATACTGCAGTAATAATGCGTGATAGAAGCGTTCATTGCCGGCGGGCAGAGGAAAATGCGATTATCATAATGGCTCGGTGGTTTAAAGTTGGTCACCCACTACAAAAGGTGCATTTGCTACAGTGCCTATTCCTTTAACAGCACGTAGTGAGTGCATATCAAGTTCGAAAATGTTTCATGCAGCAAGTCCTTGAACCGTGCACTAGGAACTGAAGAGCGCCATTGCGTTCAACTGCTGAAGGCGAAAATTCGGGGTCCCCTATTTTTGAAATTTTTTTATGCCACGGGCTTTTTGCTTCCGCTATCGACCATATTCTACACTCAATTATTTTTCGAAATACTTCTTGCATTGCAGAACACGAGTGGAAAAGAAGAAAATAACGTTTCCATATACACTTCATGTCACTTAATATACATTATATAGGGCGACTATCCGTGCTCGGGTAGGGTAGGCTCACTCACCGAAACGATAACCAGAGCTTTGCCCGCTTGATTCACTTCGTGGAGATGCGTGGATTTTTTCCGTTATCCTTTTCACCATGGTTACAAATTTTCCTTCCCTAAAGTGTAGCATGGCGAACTCAATTCAACAATCCTGGTTGATCTCCTTGCTTTTCCTTCATTTCTAATTCTCTCTTTGAGTATAGCAAAGTGTGTCTCCTGTAAACGCCGTGTTGACTACATCATATTTTTAACAAGTGTCCTGTGTTAGCCCACGTACATTTCAAGGCAAAATTACCCGAAAAAGGAGGGACGGAGCCAAATAGGCGCGCGCGGTGAACGAATAGACCGTTGAGGAGCAACCACAGAGGAAAGCATACCACGTGAAACCACATGCTCTAAAGGGATGAACCGGCCGCGAATTACAAGCAGCGTGAAAAGCGTTGCCAAGGTGACCAGCCCTCTTTCTCCTCTCTTCTACTCTTCTGCTGGCTCAGTCTTTCCCCGTATTTTGCCGGTGACGGTTGGCGTTGCGTCGCGCTTGGAGTGCTCGACCACGGCCGCCTAGATTCGACGATCTAAGAATTACGACGTGGTGCTTGTTGTGTGTACGCTTGGATGAGCGTGTGCTGCGGCTACTGCATTACGCTGCACCCATGAATTCAGGAGCAAGTCTCGACAGGTAATCACACCACGTTTTATATCTCTGGCTTCAAGATAGTCACGACCAACACACGACAGCAGCAGTTGGAAAGGCCAATATGGCGGCCAAGAAGACAACAGGCTTATCGGATACGTACTTCAGTCCGACTCAGGGCAGAAAATAGCGCTGGATTCTAAGGCAAGTAGGTTATCATTCTTTATTACACTATACTTGTTGTGTGTGCGATACGGATCGCGCCCTCCAGAAACGGGCTCGGTCGTGTTGTATATCGCACGCACGAAATGCATCGTGAAGGTCAGCTTCGGCGCCTGCAGTTTGCGTGTGCTTTGCGACCACCTGGAAATTGGCAGCCATTGCCGTCGGCCTCCCGTACGCTCGCTCACCAAGTGCTCGCCTGTCTTCGCCACCGCGATATGCTCCGGGCCGACGATATTGGGCTGAGACCTCGTCGCTGTGCTGGGAGTCGTCAAAAATGCGTTGCGGGTTTTCGTAAAGAGCTTTGTCATAGTATGTCGCGTGCTGTAAGTGCACCAGCACGGGCTGGCAGGGCTTTCGCTAGCGTCGGAACTCACTGAAAATCGGTCGCCATTACAGCTGGCTTTCCCGTCAGTCGGTCGCGAGCAGCTCACCGCCGTCTGTTGGCCGCGGCAACGGACTCGCGTTTGCGCGCTGCACTCGCTCGAGTTTGTGGAAAATGGCCGCATTACCGTCGATTGCTTCGGCGCTAGCTCCAAACCAGCTCGGCACTGTTCGTGGCGGTGGCCAAGCGTACGCTGGCTCTCCTGTTCAAAGTTCGCTGGCCGCACACACTCCGCGGGCAGAGCCGTGTTAGGTTTCGCGTTCGCCTGCTCGAGCTGAACGACGTCGCTCGCTTAGGACTCGCTGACTTGTTAGCGGCACGGTGTTTCGGGGATTTGTGGCTGCGGCCGCCGCTCCTGAGCTGTTGCGCTATGGGGATTGAAATGAGTCTTTTACGATGAGTGACATCAAGGTGAAATTATTAGCACGTCATATCTCACGTATGTTTTTATTTCACCTTGCACGTGTCTCTCACATGCATTTGTGCTCATCCTCTGTCACGCGTTACTTACTAGTTTATACAATGTGCAGTTGTGGGCACACACCGTGCTGAAGAGTGTGTGCGCTGGTGTATGCAATGCCTGTCTCTTTCGTCAGAACAGCTTCAGAAGGGCATATTTGTGTGGCATATTTTAGCGCTTGTTTTCATATTTACGTGCACGTACTTGTCAAGTGCAGGCATCTTCATTTTCTGTCCCATGTGTCTAACTATTTTTTATATTATTGTACGTGCGCCGTGGGAACACAACAGGCAGAAGGCTGCGTGCGCTGGCATCTTTAATGCCTGTCATCTATCGCTTTCATTGGAGGAGCTCCACAAGGAGTGAACAAGATTTGACAACGAGACTTGACTTGTACACTTCGCTCAGAATTAGCTTAAAAGAATAGAGAAACTTCATGTGGACGTAGAAAAA
Organism: Rhipicephalus microplus; assembly: GCF_013339725.1. NCBI lineage: Eukaryota > Metazoa > Arthropoda > Arachnida > Ixodida > Ixodidae > Rhipicephalus > Rhipicephalus microplus. Next base: position 26,774,560 of record NC_051174.1, read on the forward strand.
TAAAAGATTTCGATGTCTCACTGTTGTCTTTTGTTGTTGCCGTGACTGTGAGAGCAGTTACACATAGGTGGCTAACTACTTTTTCGCTTGTTCTTTTCTGTGCAATATGTTGCTCACTGTGCAGAAAAAAAGGCGAAAAAAGTATTAGGCCTGGCAAAAAATTAACAAAAACAATGTTTGAACTGGAGACAAAAAGTTCATCTGATTAAGTTATTTGAGTGGATCAACCGTTCATCCGGCAAGGTGCAACTGTGAGGACTAACGGTTGCCCGGTAAGGTGTAAATGTGGCAATTAACAGTTGCCTAGTAAGGTGCAATTGTGAGGACTAAATGTTTGTCCTTTGAGGTGAATTGTGGGACTAACGGTTACTCAATAAGGTGTAAATGTATGGACTAAATGTTAGTTCTTTGAGCTCATCTGTGGAGACTAACTGTTAGACCCGGTACCGTTAGTCCTGAAAAGAATTAATGGTTGTGGCAGCCCCATTAGTCTCCAAATGGACGAACCAAACACCCTTTTAAAACCATTTTGCTTTAGAATACTGGAATTACAATGCGCTAAATGCAAGCGGAAGCTGCAGATGGACACCTTCTCAAGTCAGGTGCGATCACGGCACATTTTCTTTGCGCGATATCTGTATGCTTCTTGCCAATTGACTGAGAATGGGAACGTCATGAATAGAGCGTGGAACGGGAAAGTTCTTTACTGTGCGTGCTTTTGCGGGGTCTGGTCGTTCACCTGAAGCATCAATATGGTGTATTTACACAGTATTTTGACTAATACCCATGTGACACTTCGAGGAGTATAGTTGGAGGCTGGCTTGCCGGAAGATGGGTAGAACGGTCGAAAGGCGTTCAAGGTGCGTGACAAAGGTGGGTGAGATGATTTTAACGTCATACAAGTAACACAAGAACTTCGCCCAATTAAATCCTTGAGGCAGCGTGCCCATTGTTATCTAGAAGGTTGCTGGAGACATTAAACGACGAAGCAGCTTGACCTTGATCTGGTAAGGGCCGTCGGGTTAGCAATGCAGTACTCTCATGGTTCATTTTATCTACATCGAATTGCCAGTGGTCAAGTTGGAGGCCCAGAGATAAAAACAAGGTGGTGTCATGAAGAGAGTAAAGTGTGTTTTCAACACGTGGTACAAGGGTACACGCGTTTATTGTCAGTTTTTCTGAGGTGCTGATGATAATTGCGCAAACTCTAGGCGCCGTCTTTCTGCTTTACCAAGACAACTGGTCAGGCCCAAACGCTACAATATTGCCCAATAATGTCTTTAGCTAGCATTTTGGCCCTTTACTTCTTAAATACTGCTCGTTCTGAAGTGCACACGCAGTAAGGCCCGACGGTGGATGAGCGCAGTCACCAATATTACTTTGATGCTTGAAAACATGAGTCTGCCCGAAGGGTCGATCACGGATATCGAAAATGCCATTGTAGTAGGCTACAACTCGGCAGAGAGCGTCAGCCTGGTAATCAGGTGAATCATCATCATAATTATCATCATCATCATCATCATCATCAGCCTGACTATGTCCACTGCAGAGACACAGGCCTCTCCCATGTTCCGCCAGTTAACCCGGTCCTGTGCTTGCTGCTGCCAATATATACCCGCAAACTCCTGAATCTCATCTGACCACCTATCCTTCTGTCTCCCCCTAACCCGCTTGCCTTCTCTTGGAATACAGTTAGCTACCCTTAATGACCAGCGGTTATCCTGTCTACGCGCTACATGTGCGGCCCATGTACATTTTCTCTTCTTGATTTCAACATCGATATCCTTAACCCCCGTTTTTTCACGAATCCACTCTGCTCTCTTCTTGTCTCTTAAGATTACAGCTACCATTTTTCTTTCCATTGCTCGCTGCGTCGTCCTCAATTTAAGCTGAACCCTCTTTGTAAGTCTCCAGGTTTCTGCTCTGTAGCTAAGTAACAGCAAGATAGAGCTGTTCTATACGTTTGTCTTGAGGGATAGTGGTAATCTACCTGACATAATTTGAGAGTGCTTGCCAAATGTGCTCTGCCCTATTCTTATTCTTCTAGTTACTTCAATCTCTTGGTTCGGCTCCACGGTTATTACCTGCTCTAAGTAGACATAGTCTTTCACATCTTGAATTGGACTATGACATATTTCAAAGTGCTGCTTTCTTACGAGGTTTCTGTAAATTATTTTGTTTTCTGCGAATTTCTTTAAGACCCACCTTTCTGCTCTCCTTGTCTAGCTCCGTAATGATGAGTTGCAATTCATCCCCTGAGTTACTCAGCAATGCAATGCAACCGGCAAAGCGTAGGTTACAAAGGTACTCTCCATTAACTATGATCCCTAACTGTTCCCATTCTAGGCTTCTGAAAACCTCCTGTGAGCACGCAATAAATCGCAACTAGGAGATTGTGTCCCCCTGCCATACACCCTTCTTGATTGGTATTCTGTTGCTCACATTATGAAGCACGATCAGGTGAATAGTCTGATTTAATCTCACTTCGAAAGATGGCTTCGTCAGAACTGCGTAGCCATGAGACTTCAGGTTGGTCCGCAACAGTTACAGCGACAACGTTGATGCTATCGTCTGTTATCACACTGAGTGGATCAAGCGACATTCGGTGTAGGGCAACACTTGAAAAATGAGGTCGAAATTAGGAAGCGGAAGAAACACACAGTTGTCCACTATGGTGAGAATGATATGCAGCACTGTAATAATGCGCGTCAGTCGTGCTTTTGTTGTCGGTGTAACGGTGTACTCTCAGTCAGGAACTGGAGGAGTGCACAACAAACAGACGTATGTCACTGCTCGAGGTGGCAAGCGGACAAAAAAGGTATGACCCAAGCGGCAGACATGCTTTTCACAGGCATCAGAGAGAAGTGAAGGCTGTGGCTGGGTGTTCCAAAAGAACAGTCACATAAGGCCGAGTTTGCGGAAAGGAAACTAATCCCAAGCATGAGGCCATGGGCGCAACGAGCTAAGACGGCAAAAAGGACTATGGTGTGACAACCAGCGATGCTCAACACGACCAGTTAACATTTCGCCAAGTTCTACGCTGCCGTCATCGGCAACACGAATGGCTTGAGTCATAGAGGACGTCCTGATCTTCTGCAAACGGCGGCGTAGGCCAGAGTTTATAGAACATAAGTGGGCACCTGGGTCAACAAGGGCAGTCACGGGAATATTGTGGACTTTTACTTCAGTGTGACTGTGGTGTGTTGGCAGCGTCAGTAGTGAATTTCCGGGCGTCGTGGGTTTTGAAATATCACCTTCATAAGCTGCAATATTTAGTTTGAGTGCTGTGATAGTCCAAAGAAGCTCGGAGGGGAAAGGCTCTGAGGCACCGGAGAGCGGAGTTGGCGGCGTTCAAAGCGGCTGGACGTCTAGCAGTTGTAGTGTGTATAGAGGTAAGGTAGCTCTTGGGACGTGTTAGACCAGTGGTGACAGTAATATTGAGAAACATGCCCAGGTTCATGACAGAAAAAGCAGATAGGCTGGTAGGCAGGAATCCGTCATTCCGCAAGGTTCCGGAAAGGCAACGTTGGTGGAGATCAGCGAGCGGTACCTTAGCAGTAAGGCCATACTTCAGGGTGGGTCAGAGGACACGCTGTTGGAAGACCAAGATTAGCCAACTTCTGCGTGGCCACTGCTTGAAATAAGGCTACCGATGGTGCAGATGCGTCAGTGGCTTGGGTTGTGAAAGCAGGCTGCTGAATGGGAGCTGGGCAGGCAGCTTCAAGCTCCCGATGAACAATTCGGTTTACGTGGTCATAGGTCGGTGGCTGGCGCGCGGCTTCACACGACGAAGTTGCGGCCGTGTTGGGCAGTTGTGTGAATGTCTTCGTGATACAGTGGCTCCCCGTACGTTCAAAGTGCTGGCACTCTTGATGATGTAATCGATGGTGGCAACGTTAGTGTAGACAAGCCTGTTGAAGGCATCGCCTACGATGCCTTCAGGCATATTCAATACTTTCTCAGTCTCTGGCATGTGTTCGTCAACAAGGCGGCACAGTGAGATTACGTTGTGAATATACGCGACGTGCGATTGAGCAGAAGTCTTGGCTCAACAAGCCACCCGATTGTGCACAACAACAAGCCGTGGTGTGGTGTTGCCAAAAAGGTCACTGATGCGCACCAGCTGGTAATGCCTGTTTTGTGGGTCTCAAACCACACCTGCACTGGTTCATCAAGGTAAATAGCACGTTGACAAGCATGAGTGTCAGGTCTTAACTATAGCCAGCACTGATTCATTCATATACGTTAAGCCACTTCTCAACGTCTACGCCATCCTATTCAAAAAATACACCAGGATCACGAGCAGAAGGTAGGACAACGCATGTGAGAGTCGCGGAAGAGGCGAGTGGTGAAGACGATATTCCTTCAGCCTCTGACATGGTTGGACCCCGATGATACGGCCGTTGCGGAGGTTCATGATGGGTACAGGGAAGAACCAGCAGCTCTACCACAAGTATGTTACGTAAAATGAGACGAGACCTGACGGAGCACAGCACGCTCAGCGGGCAAGCAAGTCGTCTACAGGAAAATACAAATCCGCACCTGTGTTTAAAACATGCGATGCACCCAATCGCATACCTCAGTTTTTGCCCGTAATGTAAAGGACAGCCACCACTTGTTTACACAACATGGCAATGTGAGTTAGGGCAAGCTAGATTTAATACGCTCTAAATTCCGGCGAAAAATTTTGCGATGGAAGTGTGAGAGACCTTGCACGCAATCGAGAAAAGGGTGGCCCAAATGGCGCTCCTGGACTAGGCACGTCAGGTTGCTGAAGCCAGTGAGCCCTGGACAAGGGCGCCACCCACCTGCTTTTATCCTTTATTTCATTTTTGTTCTCTGTATTAAACATTTTTCATCCGTCATGCGCTAGCTACGTAGCAATGTATTCGATTGTCTTCGTCCTATTGCTGACAAAACAAAGGCATTTCCAAGAAACGAATACGACCTGTCCTAGCATCCACGTTTTGAGTGCGAATGTTTCAGTGTGTTTTTAAAGAAAAAGGTTGGTTGGTTGGTCTCACTCTAAATGTTTCATTTTTTTACACGACTGAAGAGTACTCGAAAATACTGCGCACCAGGACCATGTGCGAGAGTTATGTCAGGAAGGAATTGTGTTAACGCACGCGGTATTTTCTGGCAGAAAAATAAGAAAAAACAAGAAGTGGTCACATACTACGAATTGTGTAACCAGGCATCACAAAATACGAATTGCTTGACGAGTACGAAGGGCTCTGCGCTCATTCTTCATCGACATCACCCACCGAATCAATTGTTGGAGTAGTGATTAACTTTCAATGGTACTTGCATTAGTCACCCTAAGACAGTTTCCAATCGGTTATGAGACTGGGACTCTTATGGCCTTCGCTGTGACTGCGCTTCGCTTTTTTCGCAGGCCTGGCGTTTATTTATTTTTCAAATTTTCATGCGCCTGCTCTTTTCTCTGCTCTTTTTTTCTTCAATATTTTCATTGTCCTTCTCTAAAGTTTAAGGTAGCAAACCCAATACTGCAGTATTGGTTGACCACATGTCTTTCGCTTGTTTCTATCTCTCTTTTTGAGTACCTGTCTTGCAGGCGCTGCTTACACTTTGCGAAAACTTACACAAGTGTTTTCTTAATTGTTATCTGGGAATCAACGTCCAAAAATTATTGGCTTCTGAACGTTAGACATGCTCAAATATTATTATTGGAATTGAATGGACATTTCAGTGTTACTACGCAAAAGGAAAACAGTAAAGAAAAGGTCAAGTGGCTGCAACAGACGTTCCTCACATAAATTCGGTACTCTCATGCAAACATCTACCAGCGTGATCAACATACCTTGCACAGTAGGTGCAATGATAGGCCAAGCCCTTAAAAGCCTAAGACTATAGTGGCAAGTGTAAGTGCACAATAAAAACTAAAACAGTGAGTTTTGAAAGGCTCGTTTTGTTTCCTGTTCTACCCTGATGGCAGAATACAGTACGAGCACCTTGTCCCGTCCTCGCGCAAGATCTAGCGAAGTGTGCACAATCGACCCGCACCATTGCTCTGCTGGTGACGCACACGCGGCTATTTTAATGCTTCGGAAACGCACAAGCGGCCATCTTTGAAGTTCCAATACCCAACATCATCACAAGTAGCCAGCTTGCAGCGTGAAGCTGCAAGAATAAGCAATAAAACCTGAACTCACGGTAGGGTGTCATGGAGAAATTCACTTTAAAGTACCATAAAGTATCAGAATTGCCAGACTTTGATGCCGAACCAGAGGTATCTCTGTATTCAGAATAGTTGTATGGCTGTGTAAACTTGCCTTTGAAAAAAGGTGCCAGTATATATACCCGATAGTGTGGACGGAGGAATTACCACCACCGTTGATCATTGGTAAAGCTTTGGACGCGTTATTCGGAAATCCCAGGTAACATTATTTTTTCTGAGAGGACTGATCGTAACTTCCACTTCTACTCTTTCATATTCCAGTGATCATAATTATACCGACGTCTCCTATACATTCCTTGGCGTCACTGTCAGTCCTCATCTATAATATGCATGTTATGCTCGTCATATAGATACGTCAAGCAAAAATAATTTTGGTGTATAATTGACACCACGAGCGTGACATCTGAATCACCGTGTACATGACTTACATGCCATTTTTTCACGTTACCACCTGCCGTTTATCTTCGTCATAGAGTAAAGTCACGCAATACCAAATCAACTAGCTAAGAATACCAAGCTACTCAATAGGCCGCAAGCGCTTCACGAGCTTGGCATGCATGTGGTGTTGTACATGTCATGAATATTAGTATTTTCATAACAGCACTTGTCATTTACAATAGTTGTGCGGAAAGATGTCGCCATAGCAGTTTTGGTATCTATCAAGTTCATGAAATGGCCATAAAAGCACAAGTAAATAGATAGATAGATAGATAGATAGATAGATAGATAGATAGATAGATATATAGATAGATAGATAGATAGATAGATAGATAGATAGATAGATAGATAGATAGATAGATAGATAGATAGATAGATGAAGTTTGGTGAGAGATGTTTTGCACTTACAAATGGGATGCAGCAGAAGACACCTTCAGAGTTTAGACGTCCATAAATTGTAGTGTTCATTGGGCGCCAGTGTAGTGTAGATGCATTCTGCAGGAGTACGGTCATTAGCGTGGATTCAACCCTTGCGAGCCTCAGGGCCGCGTTCACCGTCGCCTCGTGTAACTAACGCCGCTGCACACATTCATTCAGACAGCCTGGGCACCGATTGCTGCGAAACTACACAGTACTGCTCCCAAACAAGTAGCAACACTTCAATGGCTTTGAAAACACCAAAAAAAAGCTGTACAGTGCTCACTGCAGAAGGCGTTGGGAAAGCAAAAAAAGCCTACCCACACTACGGGTGAAAGTACAACGCACAGGCGCCGTAAAGACGTGTCTGTAGGCAAAAAGGGTCACGCTGACACGTCGTTGAGGGAAACGGTTCCGTGCGACTATGCTGCGTGCTCTCATAACTAATGACCACAGGGTACGATTGATAAAGCGATGGTAAACTCTGCTAGCGTTGGCTTTGATAGGCACGCCTTGGCGTAGTGAGACCACGTTCGAAGACACCGCAATGCTCTTCGGGTTAACGTTCGAGAGGGGCAGCGCAAAGTAAGTGTTAGGCGCGGGCGCAAGTCACCGTTGGCGATTCCGAGGGAGCTCCAAGAACAAAGGGCCTGATGGACGGGAAAAAAACGTGCTCAAGCTTTTCTGTCCAGAGAGTATCTTCTTTGCTCCTGCGGCGCACGTGCGTGAAATGCCTCGTGAGACTCGAGCCTAGCGCCACAGTCGAGATCGTCTTCCGAGAGACAGCGGTAAACGTCACTCCCACTCTCGCAGCAGTGGGGCACCCCGGAGGAAAGTCATGACAGGACAAGTGTACAAGACAAATAAGAGAAAGATCCCACACAATGGCGATGCGCTAGCCTGAATACCCACACGATGAAACAGATAAATAAAAGGAACGCATGTACGCTACGGCTGATGAAAAATACTGGCAATGGCGGAGTCATACCAGATATGCTCCAAAGTCACGAGCTTTTTTCAATCATTCAGAGTAGCGAGAAGTCATCCATCGTTTACCAGCAGCAAGTTACGCCAGATGAGCTGAACATCAATTTGGCGGAGCATGGTGTGCATACATCAACGAACTACCTCAATACACTGCGTTTGTTGTTTGCGATGACTGCGCAGGACGAGGTCACTAACGTCTGCTCAATCGAAATGCCTGTTCAAAAGCTGTTACGATGCATCATTTTAACGTGTGACAGTGAAGTGCGGAAATGACAATGCGCCTGACGTTGAGTCTGAAGGCATTGACAACGTGCCTGCAGTGACAGTGAGTCGTCATTGTCCCTTCGTGCCGGACGCCCTGCGGATTACACGTATATAATGCAGCGGCCAAATGACTCGGAGCAGCAGAGAAGAACGATCGTTATCTGACACCACAAGTTAACCACTACGAATAAGGACGAACCTCTCATGTCAACATGCCTGTGGACTGCCACGCAACGATTGCTTTGGTAGACACCCCAGCTTACTTCTCCATTATGAGTGAATCTATTGTCAACGATGGGAAGAAAACTCGTACGCAGAGCGCTGCCGAAAAAAATGAATTGAGGATACTCGATCTTCATTCATTGCCGTCACTAATGGCCGTTTAAATAAAATCAAGAAAAAAGTCGCAGCCTTGCCGCAAAGGCGAAGCAATGAACGTGCTAGCAAGAAATTCGAAAGTCATGCGCAGAAGGGTTAGCAGATCAAAACTTGCCCTGCGATGCTCACGTAAAATTGACCCACGAAACGTACTCACTGGTACAGATTAAGGCAAATAAACGTCTCAGTTGTAACTTCGCTGTGTTTGGAAAGGGCGCCCATTTCGCAAACGGAGGCTGTGAAGCAATTTTAGTGACATTTGTGTGCCCGTTAACTACAACAGAATTCTTCCAACGAAACCCAAAGGCTAGCCAGAAGTACTATTCTTTATTGATTTGATTTGTTGTGTTTAACGTCCCGAAACCACCATATGATTATGAGAGACGCCGTAGTAGAGGGCTCCGGAAATTTCGTCCACCTGGGGTTCTTTAACGTGCACCCAAATCTGAGCACACAGGCCTTCAACATTTCCGCCTCCATCGGAAATGCAGCCGCCGCAGCCGGGATTTGATCCCGCGACCTGCGGGTCAGCAGCCGAGTATCTTAGCCACTAGACCACCACGGCGGGGCTACTATTTTCCCCACTGCATGATAAGGGTGCAGGATCGAGCGTACACCCCCTTTTTCGCTACGCGGGCCAAAGTTCGCGTGAGAAATAGGAGCCGTCACGCGTTCACTGCACCATCTTGCTGATAATGCTGAAAACACAATATTCTTCCTCTCCCCCCGAGTGATGACTGCCAAGAACGGTAAGTGTTAGATATGAATAGGTAGCAGTTTAAACGTTCAAGGAGGTACGTTTTGGTGGCTCAGTGGTTTACGCCTAGCATTCACGTCGCGGAGGTCCCCCGTTCGATTCTGCGCGCTGGAGTCTTTTCGATGACGAAAGGCTTTATTGGGGACCTTCAACGCCAAAGATTTTGTCTGTCCGTTTTTCTATCTGTATATTTGTCTGTTTGTCCGCGCTAATGGTATCTCAAGCAGCGCCAATTGATACCTGAAACGACCAACTCCATTCGCAGTGCCTCCCAATATTCCTCAAGCTTTAGCGTTCATACTTGTGCGATTGTCAATTAAAAATCAAGTATTGCGCATAAGTGAGGCACCATAACTACACATCAAAGCTTTGTATGAGTGTATCACGCTGCGCTGACAATGCAAGGCGATGCTCAAAAAGGCAAGCGTTTCCAACGATTTGCTACGACTACACGGTAGTGGCCCCTGCCCATCGCTTTGCGTTCTACCCTCTATCGCCTCCAATACAGGTGCACACGCCTTCCTTCGTTTTCGAATAGTACTCGTGTCTAGCGATAGTACTCGTGCCTAGACACGAGTACTATCTAGACTCGTGCCTAGATAGTACTCGTGTCTAGCGTGCTTCGATGCGCTCATTTGTTTGCGGTGCAGGGAGTGAGACTCTAAGGCAGAGCCGCCAGACCACGATTCATCGACGTTCTCACGCAGACCATAAATTAAACGTTTTGTTCACTCGCTCCAGACGCAAGAATTTCTCCTTTCGACAACATTTGCAGTGAAACATGCAGATGCGGGGCAAATTTTTTCCTGGAATCGTTTTCTTTCTGGCGTTTTCATATATATATATATATATATATATATATATTATATATATATATATATATATATATATTGCCACCAGCACCTAGTGGGTCGACAGCAAGAGCGGCTCTCAATCTGGAGAAAAAAGAAGATCGCGTGCTCTCTTCTCTGCTCGAGAGCCAGCCACGACTGACGCATCGTCCTAGAGCTAGCTACCCGATCGTTCAATAAATCCCCAGTACTTGTGACTCATCGTGGCAAACTGGTGGAAGGTGCTGGGTAGTCTCACGCATGCTGCAGACCTCCCAGGAAGCCGTAATACGAGTCCAGTGCCAGTCAATACTCCCGTGCATCGGACCAGCCGCCGAATCAGGGGATTGCCTCTGGAAGTCAACGATACTTCTCCCACCACGTCAACAAACATGACCAGCATTTCGGTACAAACTTTGCCAACCGGCACGGGAAGCACGTCGTTGAACCGCTATACGTTGGAAAGCCCACGGGCACCGACGACGTTCCATGGTACGGAGCGCGAAGACGTTGAGGACTGGTTAAGGACTTCGAGCGTGTAGCCAACTTGAATCAGTGGGACGACGCGGCGAAACTGGGTCGTGTCTACTTCTATCTCGAAGACGGGGCTCGCACGTGGTATCGAAATTGAGAGGAGCAGCCGAAGACGTGGCCCAAATTCTCTCGTAGACTTCTGCAGACATATGCTAGCGCTAACCGCCAAGAAAGAGCTGAACGAGCTATTCTTGCCCGCGCCCAGTCGCCAAACGAAACTGTGACCGCGTACGTCGAAGACATGACGCGTCTATTCCGACGGGCAGATTCAAGAATGACGGAGGACAAGAAGTTGCGTCACTTGATGCGCGGTGTCAAGGACCAGCTTTTCGCCGGCCTCGTGCGAAGCCCTCCGAAGACGGTCGCGAAGTTCTTGTCTGAAGCCGTGACAATGGAAAAAATGCTGCAGCAGCGATCAAACCTATACGACAGGCAAGTTAGTGGCATGTCCACTGCTGACGTTTTCGCCGCTGCTGGGACCAGCAATGACTCCTTACGTGAACTCATCCGTAATATCGTACGTGAAGAGTTGCAAAAGGCTGGTGTAACACCTCATCCTACGGTTAGCTCTATTGCAACTGTGATCAAGGATGAGCTGCACCTTGCCCTCTGTGACACCTTGCCTCCTGATACAGCTGCGTCAGCTCCTGCTGAATACCACCGTGGGACAACCTACGCAGAAGCCTTGAAATGCCCTTCTGCATCGCCGCCATTGTTCGTTCATCCTGTCCCTGCAGTTTCACTCGAGTCAGCGCAGCACATACCATACTACGAAGGCACGTACACGCCACCGCCCCTGCCCTTTGTCCGTGGTACTTCTGTCGCCCATCGTTCGGTGCAACCGGTCCAATAGATCGACGATCGCCACTCGTCTCCTTGGAAGTCTGATGTCTGGCACATACCCGATCATTGGCCTCTATGCTTTCACTGGGGAGAAGCTGATCACTTGTACCGCCAGTGCCCTTATCATGGTCTTGGGCTTCGCGGCTTCTCTGCGTACTCGCCGCCACCCCGTTACAGTCAGAGACCACGCGACATCCAAAACTACCTCTCCCAGCAGCATGCACCACCGTCTTCCGGGCGCCAGTCGCGCTCGCCATCACCGAGGCAATTTTCGTCAACGCCCCTGAGGTATTATACCGCAGGATCTCCCAGCCCTCGCCGAGAAAACTAGCCAAAGCGACCTCTGGGGGTGGGGTCGCTGAACGTCGAAGCGCTGAAGACCTCCGATCGACGCCGAACCGTACAGAAACTGGTCCGACATCACCTGCTGCTGCAAAGGATAGCCCGCTTTCACTCGACATAGCAGTAACAATTGATGGTTGTGTAGGTAATGCGTTAGTGGACACCGGCGCAGACTATTCCATACTGAGCGGGAAACTGACAACGCCGCTGAAGAAAGTAATCACGCCGTGGCATAACCCGCAGAATCGGACAGCTGGTGGCCATGTCGTTACTCCACTGGGCGCCTGCACAACTTGAGTACAGATTCAAGGGTACACATTCGTAGCAAGCTGCCTTGTTCTACGTGAATGCTCCCGTGACGTCTTTCTGGGAGTTGATTTTCTACAGGAAAATGGAGCTATCATTGATCTGCAAGAGCGCCGCGTCACGTTCTCAGCCCAGCGAGCAATCAACGTGCAGGATGACGGAATGCGTGTCGACGTACTCCGTATTTCTGAACAGAGCGTGACGCTTCCTCCCCAAGCCAGTGTTCTAGTCGACGTAACATGCTGTGCTTTGAGCGATGGCGATGTGGTGGCCGAGACAAATTTAGAACACCTCCTGCAGCAAGGCATATGTGTAGCGAGAAGTGTAACACACGTTCGTGACGGCCGATCTGAATGGCTCGTTACCAACTTTAGCAACGAGCATCGACACCTTTTCCGTGGCACTTCGATAGCATTTGCCCACGAAGTGGCAAACGTAACCAACTGTCTCACGTCAGAAATAGTGGATAACGCAGACACATCAACGAGCAACATGACATCAATCCTGATCTGTCCACCGATAACCAGACTGCGCTGCGAGCGCTCTTGTTCGAGTACAGGTCTTGCTTCGCAAGTTGCTCAAAGATCCGCCAGACGTCCATCACTCAACACAGTATCATCACGTACGAGGACGCACGCCCAATACACCAGCACCCCTACCGCGTGTCGGCTAAAGAACGTGAAGCGATACGCATGCAAGTTCGCGAGATGCTTGACGATGGCGTTATCGAACCATCCAACAGCCCGTGGTCATCTCCAGTCGTGCTTGTCAAAAAGAAGGACGGGTCACTACGCTTCTGCGTCGATTATCGAAAGCCTAACAACGTGACCAAAAAGGATGTGTACCCGCTACCGCGTGTCGACGATTCGCTAGATAGACTTCGTCGTGCCCATTATTTCACTTCTCTCGATCTCATAAACGGGTACTGGCCAATCGAGGTAGATCAGCGAGACCGCGAAAAGACAGCCTTCCTGACTCCAGACGGCCTATACCAATTTAGAGTACTCCCTTTCGGCTTGTGTTCAGCGCCGGCAACTTTCCAGCGAATGATGGACACTGTCCTCACAGGGCTGAAGTGGCAGACTTGTCTTGTCTACCTTGATGATGTGGCGGTCTTCTCTGCCACGTTCGAGCAGCCCCTTCAGCGCCTGCGCAGCGTGCTGGAGGCTATCCGATCGGCGGACCTCACTATAAAGCTACAGAAGTGGCTTTCGGCTAAAAGAACTAAAATTTCTTGGACATGTAGTTAGCGCCGAAGGAGTCCGGCCCGATCCAGACAGGCGTGCCGCTGTTGCCGAATTACCAGCTCCTGTCGATAAGAAAGCCGTCCGACGCTTCCATGGTTTGTGCGCCTATTATCGCCGGTTCATTCATGGCTTTTCACAGATAGCAGAACCTCTGACTCGTCTCACAAGGGACGACACGCCGTTTGTCTGGGAAAACGAGCAACGAGCAGCTTTTGATGAACTGCGACAGCGCATGCAATCAGAACCCGTTCTCGCTCATTTCGACGACGATGCTGACACGGAGGTCCATACTGACGCTAGTAACGTTGGGCTGGGTGCAGTGCTCGTTCAGCGTCATGAGGACATCGAAAGGGTGATAGCCTACGCCAGCCGCTCTCTATCCCGTGCCGAGGCGAATTATTCCACTACGGAGAAAGAGTGCCTCGCAGTCATGTGGGCAATCACCAAGTTTCGCCCGTACCTTTATGGTCGTCCCTTCAAGATAGTGACGGACCACCACGCCCTCTGCTGGTTGGCAAGCCTGCGCGACCCTTCCGGACGCCTAGCACGGTGGAGCTTGCGGCTGCAGGAGTTTGACGTCACCATCGTTCATAAGTCCGGCCGTAAGCATGAAGACGCTGACACACTGTCACGCGCACCCCTTCATGTAGTCAGTCGGGAAGCAGAGGAAGACGAAGGCTTCCTGGGCGCCATTAGCTCATCAGACTTGAGTCAACGGCAGCGAGATGACGCAAAGATTCGTCCGATCATCAATCATTTAGAGGGCCAGGGCACAATCATACCACGTCATTTATTCCGCTCGTTTCCGTCGTTCTGCCTTCGAGATGGTGTGCTGTACAAGAAGAACGCTCGTTCGAATAACCGTACCTACCTCCTGGTGGTTCCTCGAGACATGCGAGACGACGTACTCTTCGCTTGCCATGACGAACCCACATCCGGTCATCTGGGCTACTCACGGACACTTGCCAGAGTGAGTGAGAAGTACTATTGGCCAGGACTTTCGGCAAGCGTCAAGAAGTACGTCAAGAGCTGTCGGGAATGTCAGCACCGAAAGCAACCATCTGTTAAGCCAGCTGGTTTGCTTCAGCCCATTGAAGCACCTTGCACGCCATTCGACCAAGTCGGCATGGACATTCTGGGGCCATTTCCCCTGTCTGCGGACAGCAACAAATGGGTGATCGTCGCGACCGACTATTGGACACGCTACGCTCAGACGCAGGCGATCCCACGAGCCACGGCTTCTGAGGTAGCACAATTTTTCATGCGCCACATCGTGTTACGACACGGTGCTCCTTCCAGTGTAATACCGGACAGAGGGACGGCATTCACGGCGCAGCTTACGGACGAAGTTTTCAAACTGAGCAACACCAGACACCGAATGACAACTGCGTACCACCCGCAAACCAACGGACTTACCGAGCGACTGAATAAGACCCTCGCAGACATGATCTCAATGTACATCGACGTACAGCACAAAACATGGGATCGGATCTTACCTTACGTGACCTTCGCGTATAATACCGCCGTGCAAGAGACCACGCGATTCACGCCATTTCGGCTTCTCTACGGCCGCGAAGTGCAAACCATGCTAGAGTCTATGCTACCGTGTCAAGACGAAGACGAGTTGGCAACTGACACCGAAGAATTCGCATAGCGTGCTGAGGAAGCCCGGCAACTCGCGCGACTACACATCGGCCAGCAACAGCAGGCAGACGCACGACGCTATAACACCGCCACAGAGAAGTGTTTTACAACCCCGGAGATCAAGTTTGGGTGTGGACGCCCGTCCGCCGCCGTGGCCTTAGTGAAAAGTTACTGAGCCGGTACTTTGGCCCATATAAAGTGTTACGCCGCGTCAGTGATGTGAACTACGAAGTGGTTCCGGACTCAACACCCCATGCACGAAGCAGGACACGACTGAGGCCGGACGTCGTTCATGTGTTGCGCATGAAACCATTTGTTGCGCGTTGCTCGTAACTTTTCCTTTACCGTACAGCATTCTTTGTGTTTTTTTATTTGTGTGAACTTGCTGTCTCGTTCATTGACGTTTCTTATATTGGTACGCTCTCCAATTTTTACTTTCACGTTATCCGTATTTCCAATTTCTTTTTCACGTGCCTATGTAGTAACATCGCGGTGATGCTATGTACTATTCTTGTCTCTTTTTTGACTTGTTTTTCTTTTCTTTTCGGAAGGGGGATAGTGCCACCAGCACGTAGTGGGTCGACAGCAAGAGCGGCTCTCAATCTGGAGAAAAAAGAAGATCGCGTGCACTCTTCTCTGCTCGAGAGCCAGCCACGACTGACGCATCGTCCTAGAGCTAGCTACCCGGTCGTTCAATAAATCCCCAGTACTTGTGACTCATCGTGACTATATATATATATATATATATATATATATATATATATATATGTATATATATATATATATATATATATGTATATATATATATATATATATATATTGTCACGGGGTCGTGACGTGGCCAAAGACAGGAAACTTCGTGTTGGGATTTAACTGTTTATTTGGGCGAACCTGTGCCCGGTGAAGGGAAAGTCTAATTACAGCAGCAGTCTTGCACAGATAGCAGTCTCGGAATGATAGCGGCGAACGCAGCGTCGGCCTTCGATCAACTACTGACAAGCGGCGAAGCGCGTCGGCATTTATACTCCCGCCGTCGAATGTTCTAGCGCTACCGCTGGCGGCGGCGTACGTTCCAGAACATTCTGTACCATTCACACAGTGGGCGTGATCTTATCGAATTGATCTACTACAGTCCGGAACCATCTCGAAAACTGCAGGCGCGGTTTGCGCTGAGAATCGTGTGGTGTTTTGCGACGATAACAAAAGCTTGGGAAATGGAACGTGGCATTGCCCCCCTCTGAAAAAGGCATCGTCTCGATGCTTTAACTAAAGATGAAGGTACAATAATAATGCAAGAAAGTACAATGAATAAATTACAATACAACAATAATACCAAAAAAGCACTGTTTCAGTTTGTTAACGCGCATGAAACGGCTTTAGGCGTGCGACATGGATGACTTCAGGTCGCGATCGGCGTCGTTGAGAGTTCGTGATGTCGTCGGGGACAACCTCGTAATCAAGTGGGCCGAGACGTCGAACCACCCTGTACGCTCCGAAGTACCGTCGCAGAAGCTTTTCACTTAGTCCACGTCGGCGTATCGGCGTCCACACCCAAACACGTTCACCGGGCTGGTATTCCACGAAGCGTCGTCGAAGGTTGTAACGGTGGCTGTCGGTCGTCTGTTGATTCTTGATACGGAGCTGCGCAAGTTGTCGGGCTTCTTTGGCGCGATGAAGGTACTCGCTCACATCGAGGTTTTCTTCGTCGGTGACGTTGGGTAACATGGCATCGAGCGTCGTTGTCGGGCTCCTTCCGTAGACCAATTTGTATGGAGATATCTGCGTCGTCTCCTGCACCGCCGTGTTGTATGCGAAGGTCACATACGGAAGAATGGCACCCCACGTCTTGTGTTCGACATCGACGTACATTGACAGCATGTCGGCGATCGTCTTGTTAAGCCGCTCGGTGAGGCCGTTGGTCTGTGGGTGGTACGCTGTCGTCCGGCGGTGGTTTGTTTGGCTGTATGCCAAGATCGCTTGAGTTAAGTCGGCAGTGAATGCCGTTCCTCTGTCGGTGATAAGGACCTCCGGGACGCCGTGACGTAGGACGATATTTTCGACTAAGAACTTAGCTACCTCGGATGCACTGCCTTTTGGCAGGGCTTTTGTCTCGGCGTAGTGGGTGAGGTAATCGGTAGCTACCACGATCCACTTGTTTCCGAAAGCCGACGTCGGGAACGGCCCCAGTAGGTCCATACCAATCTGCTGGAAAGGTCGGCAAGGTGGATCTATTGGCTGCAGAAGTCCCGCTGGCCTTGTAGGCGGTGTCTTGCGTCGCTGACAGTCCCGGCATGTCCTCACATAACGAGTGACGTCGGTGGTAAGACGCGGCCAGTAGTACCTTTCTTGTATCCTCGCGAGCGTGCGAGAAACACCGAGGTGCCCCACCGTCGGATCGTCGTGCAGGGCCTGCAGGAGTTCTGGTCGAGATGAAGGCACCACAAGGAGGTACTTAGCCCGAAGCGGTGAAAAGTTTTTCTTTTGTAGAATACCGTTTCGTAGAAAAAACGACGCAAGTGCGCGCTTGAATACCTTCGGGACTTCAGTGGTCCTGCCTTCGAGGTATTCTATTAGGGCCTGAAGTTCCGGGTCGGCCCGCTGTCGTTCAGCGAAGTCGTCGGTAGTGATCGTTCCCAAGAAGTAGTCGTCATCCGGGTCGTCGGGTAGCGGTTGGTCGACAGGCGCACGAGAGAGACAGTCGGCGTCGGAGTGTTTTTTGCCGGACTTGTAAATGACAGTAATGTCATATTCTTGAAGTCTCAGGCTCCATCGTGCGAGGCGACCTGAAGGGTCCTTCAAAGTGGCTAGCCAACACAAGGCGTGGTGGTCGCTCACAACTTTGAAGGGCCTGCCGTAGAGGTATGGGCGAAATTTCGACGTAGCCCAGATGATGGCGAGGCACTCCTTTTCTGTTGTGGAATAATTTGCTTCTGCTTTGGATAGCGATCGGCTGGCGTAACTAATAACCCTTTCAAGTCCGTCAGCCCTCTGCACAAGAAGGCGCCAAGACCTACGCTGCTTGCGTCAGTATGTATTTCTGTCTTGGCAAATTCGTCGAAATGGGCAAGTAACGGAGGCGTCTGGAGGCGATGTTTAAGCTCCTGGAAAGCGTGTTCCTGTGGCGTTTCCCACTTGAACTCCACGTCGGCCTTGGTAAGGTTAGTGAGAGGATCGGCGATGCGGGCGAAGTTTTTCACGAACCGCCTATAATAGGCGCACAGGCCCAGAAATCGGCGCACGGCTTTCTTGTCAGTGGGCGGCGGGAAGTCGGCGATAGCGGCTGTTTTCCGTGGATCAGGACAAACTCCAGACTTGCTGATAACGTGCCCCAGAAACAAGAGCTCTTCATACGCAAATCTGCACTTTTCTGGCTTCAGTGTGAGTCCGGAAGTCTTGATGGCTTGAAGTACAGCTTCAAGGCGCCGAAGATGCTCGTCGAAACTCGAGAAAATACGACGACGTCGTCCAAGTACACAAGGCAAGTCTGCCACTTCAATCCTGCCAGTACTGTATCCATAACGCGTTGAAAAGTTGCAGGTGCTGAGCAAAGGCCGAAGGGCATCACCTTAAACTCGAAGAGACCGTCCGGTGTTATAAACGCCGTCTTCTCTCGGTCTCTTTCGTCGACTTCGATTTGCCAATAGCAAGTCTTGAGGTCCATTGACGAAAAGTACTTGGTGTTACGGAGCCGATCAAGTGCGTCGTCTATTCGTGGGAGAGGATACACGTCCTTTCTTGTGATTTTGTTCAGGCGGCGATAATCGACGCAGAAACGTAGGGTCCCATCCTTTTTCTTCACTAACACCACGGGGGATGCCCATGGGCTCTTGGACGGCTGGATAATGTCATCCCGCAGCATTTCATCAACTTGTCTCTTCATGGCCTCACGTTCTCGCGTCGAAACCCTGTACGGACTCTGACGGAGTGGTCTGGCATTTTCTTCGGTTATGATGCGATGTTTCGTGATTGGTGTCTGCCGAACTTTCGATGACGACGAAAAGCAATCTTCGTATTGCAGGAGCAGGGCCTTGAGCTGTTCTTGCTTATCGTTCGGAAGTCTGGGATTGACGTCGAAAGCTATGGGAGGGGCTTGGTTCCTCTGAGCAGGTTCCGCAGAATCGGCGAGGGCGAAAGCATTGGTGGCTTCGACAATTTCTTCTATGTATGCGACCGTTGTTCCTTTGTTCACATGTTTGTACTCATTGCTGAAATTTGTGAGCATAACCATTGCTTTGCCTTCCCGCAACTCTGCAATTCCTCTTGCGACGCAAATATTTCGGGTGACCAACAGATGCTGACTGCCTTCAACGACGCCTTTGAAGTCAGGTGATTCAGGAGCACCGACTAAAATAATGACGCTTGAGCGAGGCGGAATGGTGACTTGTTCTTCAAGCAGATTCAAGGCATGGTGTCCAGACGGCGTGCGCGGCGGTAGTGCTTCTTCTGTGGATAACGTTATCGACTCTGTTTTTAGGTTGATGACAGCACCATGGAGGCATAAGAAGTCCATGCCAAGGATGACATCTCTCGAGCAACGCTGTAGGACTACGAAGTCTGTAGGATAAATGCGGCCGTTAATGGTGACTCTCGCTGTGCAGACTCCTGCAGGCGTTATGAGATGACCTACGGCTGTGCGGATTTCAGGGCCTTTCGAAGCTGTTCTAACTTTCTTTAACTTCGCGGCGAACGACCCACTGATGACAGAATAGTCGGCTCCAGTATCGACGAGAGCAGTCACATTGTGGCCGTCGATAAGAACGTCGAGGTCACTAGTTCGCCGTCTCGCATTACAGTTAGGGCGTGGCGTCGGGTCACGGCTGCGTCGGCTTGTTCCACTGCTTCCATGTTGCGTCGTCAGGCCACCTTCGGTAATAGAGTTTTCGCCGTCAGGGCTTTGCCTGGTTGGCGTTGTGTTCGGAAAGCTCCGTCGCGGCGTCGTCGTCGTCGGAGGATCTTCGGTAGTTCGTCGCACAGCAACCGCACCTCCATCGGTTGCTGCCCTTAGTTTCCCGGATACGGGCTAGGAGACCGGCCCCGCGTTGGGCCAGAGTACTGTCGGTGGTGCGGTGACGTGCGGCGGCTGGGCGACGGCGAACGCGAAGGGCTTCGTGGTGTTCACCGAGTTCCTGTCAGGTAGTCGGCGATGTCACGTGGTCGTTCTCCTGGCTGTGGACGTGGTGCATCGACGCCAAAGCCACGCAGTCCCATCTGTCGGTACTGGCAACGGCGTTAAGTGTGCCCGGCCTCGCCGCAGTGGTATCACAGTGGGTGGTGGTCAGGGGTGCGCCAAACGTCGGTTTTCCTCGGCGCACGGCGCTGGCTCGCTGGTGAACGGTAGGTCGTCGGTGGGGGTGGTGGCGGCGGTGGTGTCTGGCGACGGAAGTGCGACGGGGCGGTGTTTTGGCGTGGACGGGGAGGAGCGTTGTGGCGCACTGCAGCGGCGTAGCTCATAGTTTCTGGCTCGGGCAGCGGTGTATGGGGAATTCGAAGTGATTGCCGAACTTCTTCTCGCACAATGTCGGCGATCGAATCCACTTGAGGTTGCGCCGAAGGCAACAGTTTGCGCAGCTCTTCCCGCACGATCGCTCGGATCGTTTCACGCAGGTTTTCGGAGTCACTGGTTTGAGCAGCAGCGCATTCTGGAGTCAGGTGACGATTATACTGTCTGGTGCGCATGTCAGGGGTTTTTTCGATGGTGGTCGCCTCGGATACAAATTCTTGGACGGTGTTCGGTGGATTCCTCATTAGTCCCGCGAAGAGCTCCTGTTTGACCCCTCGCACGAGGAAACGAACTTTTTTCTCCTCAGGCATGTCTGGGTCAGCGTGACGAAATAGGCGGGTCATCTCCTCTGTGAAAATTCCAACCTTCTCATTTGGTAGCTGAACCCGGGTCTCTAGTTGAGCAGCGGCCCTTTCTTTGCGAGCGACGCTCGCGAACGTTTGCAGAAATGCGCCGCAGAAGACATCCCACGTTCGGAGCGTGGACTCACGATTCTCTAGCCAGGTCCTTGCGGTGTCTTCCAGGTAGAAGTACACACGCCGGAGCTTTTCTTCGTTGTCCCAGTGGTTGAGGGCGGCCACACGGTCATATGTTCTAACCAGGACTCCGGGTCTTCGAAAGATGACCCATGGAAAATCGGTGGTTCCCTGGGTTGATGCATGACCATCGTGGGCAGGGATGCGGCGGTTGTCATTGTCGCTGCAGTCGTGGTCATGGCCTTGGTCTTCCGCGCCTTGTCTTCTAGAATCCCGTACTCCGGTGGTAGCCCTTGCTGTCGGCGGCTTGTTCGCTGCTTCTGGTTGGCGTCGGTGTCTTCTCCGCGACGTGGGCTGGGTTCGCGGCTTGACGGGGGCGTGCGGTACATGAACGAAGCAGCACCTCCACCAGATGTCACGGGGTCGTGACGTGGCCAAAGACAGGAAACTTCGTGTTGGGATTTAACTGTTTATTTGGGCGAACCTGTGCCCGGTGAAGGGAAAGTCTAATTACAGCAGCAGTCTTGCACAGATAGCAGTCTCGGAATGATAGCGGCGAACGCAGCGTCGGCCTTCGATCAACTACTGACAAGCGGCGAAGCGCGTCGGCATTTATACTCCCGCCGTCGAATGTTCTAGCGCTACCGCTGGCGGCGGCGTACGTTCCAGAACAATCTGTACCATTCACACAGTGGGCGTGATCTTATCGAATTGATCTACTACAGTCCGGAACCATCTCGAAAACTGCAGGCGCGGTTTGCGCTGAGAATCGTATGGTGTTTTGCGACGATAACAAAAGCTTGGGAAATGGAACGTGGCAATATATATATATATATATATATATATATATATATATATATATATATATATATATATATATATATATATATATATATATATATACTTATATATATATATATATTTATATATATATACTTATATATAAATATATATATATATATAAGTATATATATATATATATATACATATATATATATATATATATATATATATATATATATATGTTGCCAGCGGCGAGATGCAGGCGATGGTGTGCATATAATTGCTATCGTAATAAAAGAAAGTACTTCCTCCGAAGAGCAGAACGCAACACCTTGAAAGGGTTGTGCCTTGTAAAGTATACAGTAGAATGAAAAGCATGTGATTCTTTTCGAAGTGTTCTGTCTTGCCCCGAGTACGACTATAAAGACCCACTGTGTTTTTTTGCGGGTCAGCGACTATGGGCTTCAGCAGAGAGCCATGATCCTTTTACAAATGGTCAAATGACTCTTATAAGAAGTATCACATCATCGCTTCTTAGGGTTGTCAGATGTTTCTGGCCGCAAACCTTCTACGTGGGTCAGGTCACACTAATCGATGCGTCAAGTGACTCTACCACTACTTTTGGGTACATAATTGAGTGATGCTCTTCTTTTGCGCGACTAGTGTTGCAAAGAGTGAAGTACTCATTGTAAAAAAAATCAATATTACTGAACATTGCGCCGAGTGACGGCAAGTAATTATAGTTCAATTTTAGCATAACTTGAATAAAACTTGTCAAAATAGTACACTTTTTTCAACAGAGAAGTGTAGAAAGCAGAAGAAAACAAAACTCTGTAATTTCCGATGAGCCACTTGAAGTATTCATGCTTTATGTGCTTGTATAAGCATAGCCAACCAAAATGTGTCACTACCATGCCCCGCCAAGGTGATTTAGTGGCTTAGAAACTTGGCTGCTGACCCTCAAGGCGCGGGATCGAGCCCTGGCTGCGGCGGCAGCATTTCCAACGTTGGCGGCAATGTTGTAGCCTTTGTGCTCAGATTTGGGTGCACGTGATTTGTGTGCAGGTGGTCAAAATTTTTGGAGTCCTCCACTACGGAATCTGTCATAACCACATAGTGGTTTTGGGACATTAAACCACACATATCAATCAATCATCAGTGTGTGACTATCATGTGCATTGCGTGATGTCATGCAAAATAAATTGCAGATAGTTGCAGCATGTTATAATGTATTCCTTATGAATAAATAAATTATGTGTTACGAATGGAGGGATCGGACTAATAATTTCATTGTAGTCACTCTTCTTCAGTGTGAGTACTCTCTGAAGAGTGAAACTTGAAAAATACGTGACATTAGGACGAGAAAACAGACACGTATCAAGAGTTCGCAAAAGATACAGATGTAAGTAATTTAGAGAGACATGACGAGGGCTCACGAGAAACCAAGAAACACAAACAAGCATGGTGAGGAACCATGTTTTTTTCGCTATCGTGCAAAACAGAAGTTGCAAGCATTGGCTTTCGTAATATCTCTCATGGCGACAAACTTGAACCACAAAATGATGTGAGCCTCTTCGAAACAACAGCCACAATTGGTTTAGTCTCCTTTGGGTGGATGCCACTATGCTCCCTTTCTGGTGCCGTCTTGCCCAACGAAAAAAATGTCTAGAACCGACTGCGTCGTTGACAGGACGAACACCGCTGTTGAGCTTGCCACCACGAGCAGTGAGACATCAGAAACAAGCGACACCTTTGTTTCCACAAGGACAGGTTTCAAGTGAAGTAAAGAGGTGTGAGAAGCAACCTCGTGTAGTGGGGACAACCAAGACATTCCGTGATTATTTGTATTTAAGACCAGAGTTTGTTGAACCAACTGTGACCGTTGTTCAACACACCTGATACGAGTGCTTCGTTTTAATAATCTATGCAAACAAAGCAAATTTTCCCGTAAGAGAAAGGATATGTTGAGATCGGACATGTCCTGTGCAAGAAGGACCGTACATAGTTTTTGCAGTCTTATGCAATAATTCGAACTTGTTGCAATGCTAAGCACCACCGCATATGTATGCTTGATCGCGCCAGTTTTTCAAACATTGTGAAATGGATTGATCAAGATCAACTGACAAGAAAAAAAAGATGCAGGCAGGTTTGATACGATGAGATCGGACATGTTCTATGCAAGAATGACCGCACATAGTTTTTGCGGTACCGTAGAATCAATCGAATTTGTTGTAATGCAAAGCACCACCGCATATGTATGCTTCATTGCTCAAGTTGTCACACATTGTGAAATATAATGATTAAGTCGACTAACAAGAAAAAAAAGGTGCAGGTGGATTTGATACGTTGAGATTGGACATTTTTTATGCGAAATGAACAGTGCATAGATTCTGAAGTCCCGCACGATCACTCAATATTGTTGTAGCGCAAAGCACCACCGCTTATGTATGCCTAAATGCGCAAGTTCGTCACACATTTTGAAATGAAAGGATTAAGATCTCATATTCAATGATTAGGACCAATTGACAAGAAAAAAAACGATGCAGGTGGATTTGATACGCTGAGATCGGACATGTTCTGTGAAAGAAGAACCGTAGAAAGTTTTTGAAGACCCGTACAATCACTCAATATTGTTGTAACGCAAAGCACAACCGCAACAGTATGCTAATGTGCGCAAGTTGGACACACATTGTGAAATAGAATGAATAATAACGATTGAGGAGAAAAAAAGATGCAGATGGATTTGATACGCTGAGATTCGACATATCCCATGCAAGAAGGACCGTACATAGTTTCCGACGTCCCGTACAATCACCTAATATTGTTGTAACGCAAAGCAGAATCGCATTTGCATGCTTTCTTGCGCAAGTTGGTCCCATATTGTAAAAAGGAATAATTAAGATCGACTGACAAAAAAGAAAAACATGCAGGTAGATTCAACCTGCTAGCCATTTTGGGCAAATTCCTCAGTGACCGAGTGACCTCTGTCCCTATGTAAATCAATTACCAACAGTTCGCAATATTTATTACAAATAACTACTGTCGTTTGATATGACGTTGTTATGAGTACTAAGGTCACTGTAATAGAGGGTTTCCGAAATTTTGACCAGCTGGTATTCTCTATCGTCTCTCATGCACGGGGCTCCTGCGTTTCGCCTCCATAGGAAATGTGGCCGTCGCTGCCGTGATTCGATCACGTGGTCTTCGGTTGAGCACAGATAACAACTTGGCATAATATTATTACCACCATTGATAATATTAATAATAATAATAATAATAATTTACTGTACACATTTATAAGAAATACAAAAAATGGGCGTGTCTAAGTGCCAACAACTTGTGCGACTAGCCCCGGAAGAGTCGGTTACAGCGATGTGATTACGAGGTAACAAAAACTATTGGAGCTTCTTTGCCAACGAATAGACTAATGATTAACACTATTGCTTTTTACAGGCAGTAAATAAAAAAAGAAGAACAAAAGAGGGACCCAGAGCATATCTGACACAAAAGTGGATCATGTGATTCTACAGCTCAGCGTGTAATTTCTATAATTGCTTTTTTTGAACTCACTGAAAAAAACCCTTCATTTAGTGCAATGAAAGTTTTTGGAATATAAACACTTCTACATGCTTCCCCATATCTGTTAGAAAACCGGGGTATTATTAAACAATTTTTTTCTCTCAGGGGTCGAAGCTTTACAAATGGCACTTTGATGTCATCACACCATTTGTATCTCAGTGCAACTGTTTTAATAAACAAATACTGAAATACACAAAAGGCCAGGTGCCGGAAAATAGTACTGGCATCTACCTTACTGCCATAAGCTAAACATTTTAAAATGTTTCGAAGTAAACTGTCGAAGCGTGTTTTCCAGCATTCTGAGCAAAATGCGAAAATCTGTAATCCCATATCTCACCACACTATATGCTAACGAATGAACTATCACTTTTTTTACTGGTAGAGGCGCCAAGCTTTTTACATTAAAAAGGAGGCTTGCCACACAGTTTCGAACAAATAAATGCCGTGTTACATTGCCAAGACATCCCACGATGAAAACTTACACCTGGATATCTGAATGTTTCGACATTTTCCACTGCAGAACATTAGCATGGGTTGCCATTTCCGGTGGGATAAAAATTGGTATACCCTTTTTTGTGTTTTAGAGAGCTTCAAAAGTAGGTATGTTTTGTTTTCTTTTCGTTTACAATGACGAATTTTTGCTCAAACCATACCATTGCGCAATGGATTTCACTCTGAAGAGCAATAATCGCCCCTTGATAACGTATGTGACGTGTTAATAGCACCGTTTTATCTGCGTACTGGTACACAGTGGCTTTACAAATCCCCAAGGGAAAGTCACTCATAAATAAAAATAAATAAAAATGGTGACAACACCGATCCTTGTTTCACACCCGCAGTAATATATTTTCTAATGCTAATTACTTCCTTACATCTCATAACGACTTGTGACCTGTCTTGTAAATATAGAATACCTCATAAAAAGGCCCCTAAAGCTCAACCGAAATAGCTATACTAACAAAATGGTATGATTCACTGTTTCAAAGGCTTCTCGCAAGTCTAAAAATAGGACGCAACAGAACAAGTTCTTGTCCAAAATTGAATACAATTCATTACTAAACTCTCTCAATAATGTTATAGTAGTGCAATTAGCAGTGAAATCGAATTACCGTTGTGTCAGTAGCGATAACTTCTGTAAGAAGGACTTCATACGTTGATACAAATATTTCTCTGGTATCTGAAGAATATAGGCAACATAGAAATTGGTCTGTAATTTTCTATATTGTCTTTTTTCCCTGATTGAAACAATGGCTTAACTATTGCCGTTTTTGGTTTCTCGCAAATCAATCAAAACCCAATCAAAATGAAGAGAAGTATATATGCTTATGCTTGAAAGTTCCGTCAAACGTGGCCACAGCTACCCCATCAATTCCTGGTTGCTTATTTGGAGGACAATTGAAAAATATTCTCCTGAGATCTTGCTTCGATAGCGTGGGCAAATAAGCCAATTCAGGAATCGACTGTTTAAGCGCGCACGTGCGTTTATGTGCATGTTTCTTCTTGGAAAAACGCGCGAAGAAGTAGTTGGACTTATGAACCCCTATGTCTGGTTTCTCGGGAAACGATTTGAGTAGATTAGTGGGCGTGTTCTTTTTGCCTCACAGATTATCTATCAAAGCCCGTGTCTTTGCATGACTTTTGTATGCTTGGTTAAATCGTTCCAAAAAAGACCGCTTTCTTTTCTGATCTTGAAAGAGCAACAGCCCTATTCCTTGCAATCTTGTATTCAATTTTCAAATCCCGGTTTTTCGGTGCCCCTCTGCTGCGTTTCCATACCCAATCTTTATGTAAAATAGTGCTCATAATGTTTGCAGTGAAGCACGAATAAGTTCTCCAATTTTTTTAGTGTTCAGTTATCTACTTCGTTGAAACTCTAGTAGGTGCTCACAAAATTTTTCGTAGACTGTGGAATTGTTTGATCCCACCGGTAACATCATCCAGTCGAATTCTGCTATAAACTGATGAAATACTTTGCTATTAAATATCTCTATTTTTCGTTCATTACTAGTAATTTCTCCTGTATTCTCATTGCTCGGCAGAGGCAAGGGTCCACATAGGTTACAGGCCACGAAATAATGGTCAGCTAAATTTGGCTGTCTCACGCAAGACCTTTATAAATAATTTGGTGCTTGCATTGCAGTGTGGGCTATACAGGAAGCCACAGTACTGGTCTGTATGCATTCTTCGCGTGTTGGGGATTTTATGGTCGGCTGTGAGACGTACTGTGATAAAACTGAAAGGTAATCAGATACATTCACTGTGGTAATGTTCAATGAGTTGTTAGTTTAGATCTCCTACTACGTAAATTTGATCCACTGTTGCTTGGCCGTCTAGGACTTCATCGAGCTCGCTCCAAATTTGTGAGACATTATATTTAGGAGGACGATAAATGGCTAGCAGAAGTAGGTCCGTGTTTGCTAGTGTTAAATTAACAGAAAGACACTCAGCATGGCTAAAGGTAATGTTCACCGATGTGGTACAATATTTCGGGCTAACGAATAGCACTGTGCCACCACCTCGTTGGTTTGCCCTTGACATAAATTGCCCTTTGTAACCATTCAAGCCAATTATATTTAAGCTATCCACTGGTACATTTGATTCGACTAAAATAAACACCTCCACACAATTTTTGAGTGACTCAGCTAACGCTCCAAATTTATCTCAGTATTTTCGAATACTTCTAATGTTTACGCTAATCATTGTAACGTCATGCTCCCGGTTGATGCCAAAAATATCTTTAAACTCAGGAAAATTCGATGTGGCATAAAAGTTCACTGCCATGGAGTTTATGAGATCTTAGCAATATCCAAAAAGTTGTTCACTCGGATCAGAGACACATCTTTGTCCTTCTTCACGAAAATTTTGCTCCCTTCACCCATGAAAGTTTTTAGCTTTTTTCTCGTCCTGCCATTCTCGCTTGCCAAATCAGATTACGGTTGAGCCTTGTCACGTTATCAATCAAGAACAGCTTCGAACACTGCCTGTTTTGGTGCAAATGTTATAGTCTCCCTCTATCGTCCAACCATCGTTCTCTTGCGGACAAAGAAGAAAAACGCACAAGTACCGTCGGGTTTGACTTGTGTTTGCTTGGCAAGCGTTGAAAGCCTCAGTATCAGAGATAACAATGTCTGATAGCTCGAGTTTGCTGGTTATGCCTGACAAGACTGCTTTCAGGTTTTTTTTACGTAAGACTCGTAGCCCTTCAATTTCCATGTTGGCCTTTCTGCTATATCGATCGCTTTCATTTATATCTTGTTTAAGTTGCTGAATAATTTATGCCTGCGTTTTCAGTTCACTTTTCAGGTCAGCAATTTGGGCCTCATGTGCAGATTCCCTTTTTTTCTGGCTTATAGCTGCTGCAAGACCCAATCGTGCTGCTTTGACATGAGAGGAGCTGTTCTTCCAGATTTTTCACTGACATAGTTACTTTCGTAAGTTCAGCTTTTAGGAGAAGCAGTGAGTCAACGTTGCCGTGTAGTGTCATCAAAGAAGCAAGGTTATTTTATTACCAGCTAACCGAAACCAGATGCCATCTGAGCTTCCAAAGAATCTTCTGTTGTAGTCGTACCCACTGCCTGCGAGAACGCCCCACCCCTACGTTGTTTAGCTGCACGACAAGTTCTGAATACCCATGAATCACGTTTACTTTGACTCCTTGCCGCGAAACTATTTGGCACCACACCAGAACAATGCTGTCCCAAATGATAAAGGTTCTCACCTTCCACACACTTCAAAAAACGACCGTCATCTAGAAGTGACTTGTTGCACGCAATAAAACCTAATTTCCATAGCCACGCTAAACAATATACACTATGCACTCGGCGGCTAACAAAAGTTTGTTAGGCTTATAAGGTAAACACAGTACCTGTAATATATGAATCGTCAGTATCCGAACGTTGAATCTCCGCAGACTGCAGAGTGCCATGCGCAGCTAACAACAATATTAATAATAATAATAATTATAATAATACTAATCTATTCTTCTTCTTCTTCTTCTTCTCATTATTATTATTATTATTATTATTATTATTATTATTATTATTATTATTATTATTAGTGGCTTAACGTCCCAAAATAACGGTACAATAGTGAGGAATGCCGTACTGGAGGGCTTCGGAAATTTCGACCACATGGGGTTCTTAAACGAGCTCCTAAAGACAAGTACACGGGCGTAAAACATTTTCGCCTCCATCGAAAATGCAGCTGCCGTTGCTGGTATTCAAACCCCGCCACATTCGCGTGAGCAGACGAGTGCCATAACTTCTGGACTATCCTGGCGGGTAATTTGCCGTCGACATTTCGTTATTACGAATAGTTCCGAAATCTCCAAAGTCGGCTTCACCTCACCCTAGGTTGCGTTTGCCAGCAGTAATTGTTTCAACATAAAGTTATATGCGCGGAACTTGCAAGCATTCGAAACGACAGAGATGCGAAAATAAGCTTGCTAGGGTACGTGAAGATATCACTGTAGTTTACTGCCATTAAGTATTCTGCATCTTGTACAAGACCAAGCGTCGACGTCTCGTAACTGCTCCGCTCACATCTTTAGACGTAGTTGTTTATATAACCGTGCACAGGAACTGCTTGTCGGGTACAAAATATAATTTGCGTTCGATCTAGTGTTCAATCTTCTAAGCGAATACCTATATCTTCTATTCCTTCATTCACGCCCCTGCATGAATGAACAAATGAGTCATCTCAGCTAGGTGTAGGTTTCCTGGTGAATGAATTCAACATTGTAGGAGTTTTATCACTGACCGAGATGAAACAATAATAGCAAGAAAAAAAACTCAAACTGAGGATCGTTAAAACTGCTGTTTCGTTTCACGCCAACCGAATGTTGGAAAGTAAAAACATTTCCATTTCACTAAAGCGCGTTGCGGAACGCCTGCGATAAGGTCGAATCAGGGAGAGCAATCGATGTCGCAAACGCAATAAGCAATTCAGTGTTGTTGGGATGTCGTGCTATGAATGTTGCTCACACAGTCGAGGCATGAAAGATGAGGCTCAAGCTTAGTTCGCAAAACCCAAGCAAGTGTTTGTATTTCTCCTCGCCACTGGGCTCTATTATTTCACCTGCAGTGTCTGTCGATCCCTTCATCCCCGTATTCACGAACACTCCTCAACTCGAATCCCCTCTTTCACTTGACAGAGTTACGCAATGCGCCGTTGTTTGACTGAAAATGACGCTTCGTTTCTCAAGAATCACTGAAGATTGTCAGTGATTATGCAGTGGCTTGCTTTGGCTAGGGACGGCGCTCCCATCGACTTTCTCAAGTCAAGGGGAAGCGCTGAGTAAAGGGACATCCTAGAATATGGGAGTTAGTATTGCAGAATCCTTGCAAGCTCAGATGGTCTATGAAGGCACGGCCAAAAAACGGCGCCGTGTACTCGCCTTTCTCCGGCACGGATATTCTTTTTGGTCAGCCTACACGGTCATCAAGGAAGCTCTATCCAGAGACGTGGACAAGTGGCATTGGTGAGCTTGTTTCTTCACACTTTCTACACATTTCTTCGCAAGGACCGGGAATCAGTATTTCATTATTTCATGCTATATATTACCTAGAAGCTTGAATTGAAGTGTCGCCACACCCTTCAAAAAGATGTTGCGTTGCAGTGCCACATACGGACGGAATTACTATTTTCTGAAACGTCGGAGATAGCAGGTGCATTCGCTTTTTTGTCGACAACTGCTATCTTATATTAGCAACAAGCTTCTGTTCATGCTTGAAATAAAGCCAAAGACCTAGTATCGAGTATATTTGTGTTAGGCATCAGTAAGGCGTCGTTATTTGGAAAATTTAGCAAAGAACGACAGCTGAAGCAGC
Organism: Rhipicephalus microplus; assembly: GCF_013339725.1. Lineage (NCBI taxonomy): Eukaryota > Metazoa > Arthropoda > Arachnida > Ixodida > Ixodidae > Rhipicephalus > Rhipicephalus microplus. Next base: position 26,805,912 of record NC_051174.1, read on the forward strand.
CAGCTGGACGTTCCAGACATGGGTTATCCCATCTGTATGCCAATCGCTGACCTATTTGTTTACTGCGAATTGATACGGTCCCACTTTGTAGTGTAGTGCAACACATAACATACGCACCGTGTCGATTGCCTGACTTCTACACTGTTTGCGTGGGTGTCACTTCCGGTTGAAGCTTCGTCGAAGAGAGCCAAACCCCACGGTGTCACAGATGTTGTTTGAGCTCCTCGATTGTGCTCGATGCGATTTCACAAGTAAAGTCTTACGTATGTCTATTTATTTCCACTCTACTGTCATGCGTGTTACATTCGCCTTCTTTTTTTATATTTACCAGAATACGTGATTGTCGACCATCCAGTCGATAAGCAGCATTCAACGGAGCACAGCGGCAAAATGAACGAGAGTACATCTATGCCTGCGATAAACAGTTGTGCGCACCTCTCTGGCTGTTTCGGTACAACAGGGCACCCAGAACAGATGTTTACAGACTGTGCGTTCGATGCTCGCGTGTCCAGGGTAATGAAATGGGTGGCTGTACAAATCACCAGGGCCTTCGTCAAGTCATACTCATGTCTTCAGTCTTGGTGGTCTTCCTGTTTTCGTGGTGAATAAATGTTTGAATTTGTAAAGTCAACATCAGATGGTGTCGGGACCCTTGGTGGTACGAGTATGCAGGTAAAGTTCTTCCCACAGCGTCGTTAACTCGTGCCGATACAACAAAGTGACGCAGTGCTTTCTTGTCGGTGAGGTTACAAAAAAACCGAACAATAATTGAAGTCAATTTTCAATTGCAATTCAATTTCAAAGTTTGTTTTATGGTTTTCTTGTACAAGACACAAGAAAAAAAGGATGTTGAGGCTAAAGGCATATAGCCTGACAGAGGACCCAACACCCTTGTACACAGTTCGTACATAAAAAAACATAAAATAAAAAACAGCTTTCGCGGCATCAGACCTTCATGAACAAAAGAATCAACAGAGAAAAGATAGCTGCCAAAAAATATCATGTGACATTGAATCTGGCTGACTGTACAAATCTTGTAACATACGTACTACATAACATACCTAAATAACAACCACCCAAGAATTTTGATTGATTTGTGGAGTGCAACATCTGAAAACCACTATTTGATTATGAGAGACGCCGTAGTGGAGGGCTCCGGAAATTTTGACCACCTGGGGTTCTTTAACGTGCACCCAAATCTGAGTACACGGGCCTACAACATTTCCGCCTCCATCGGAAATGCAGCCGCCACAGCCGGGATTTGAACCCGCGACTTGCGGGTCAGCAGTCGAGAACCTTAGCCACTAGACCACCGTGGCGGGGCAACCACCCAGGAAAGATTCAGGCTAGAACATAAGAGACATGTGATACATACCAATATATTTATTTAATAATATAATATATATATATAGTTATTAAATACATGCAGTACAAGATTTCCATCGTCTGACTACTACCATTGCTAACATCAGTATTTTTATAATGCATCAAAAAGTATGTTTTCCTGCATTAATACTTCATTAGCTTGTACAATAAGTGCTTTTTATGTACAATCAAAATGAAGCTTATGTTCTAATTTGTTTAATATGCATGTTGTTTGATGGGCAAAAGTTTGTTTACCATAGTTTGTTCGTGTTAGTTTTGGACGGCGTAAGATTTGGCGGATGGGATAAGTGTGTTGTCTAGCTCTTTCTTTGGGCTCATACAGTCTTTTGCTGTATATGATTTGGAAAATTTTCATGTAATAGGCTAGATCAGCACGAAGCATATAATATATGTGAAATAAAGGTGCTGTCCTCTAGCTTGCGTAATTTCCTTGGTGTTTGAAGTATATGCGGAGAACCCTTTTTTGTAGAAGTACAAGTTTCTTGTATTTAGTTTTGGTAGTTGTTCCCCACACCAGAGCTCCATAGCAAAGCTTAGAATAAAAAAGGCAATTGTATAGCTGTTGTTTAAGCCATAGGGGAATCAGTTTAGAAATTTTGTACATAATACCAATGCTTTTTGATAAGTCTACACATAGTGGGCTAATATGCGCGTTCCAGCTTAACTCTCCATTAAACGTCACTCCAAGAAAGTTCTGGTTTGTCACTTGCTGCAGTTTTATTCCTGCATAAGTAATGGTTATTTCCTTATTGATGAGGGTATTGCGCGACCTGAATATAATGCATTTTGTTTTTTCAGCGTTTCATTGCAATTTATTTGGATTCATTCAGCAAGCTAGTGATGCAAGGTAATGATTCCCACTGTATTCTAATTCATTCAAGTCCCGTGATTTGAAAAATAGATTGGTGTCGTCGGCATACATCATTATTTCTGGGGAATCAGGTATAATAACTATATCGTTTACGAAAATTGTGAATAATAACGGACCTAGCTTAGAGCCCTGAGGGACGCCTCGTTCAAGCGTTCAAGTCTGTGGATTTGGCCAAATTTCAGGCTGACTGAGAACATATCCAAGGAAGAGCACCTTTTTGTACGCGAAGTGATGCTTCTCGTGGTTTCAGAATGAGACCGGAAGGTTCATAATCTGCAGTATCTTTTCAAGGCGCTTGACGTATCATCGGAATTCGCTGCAGACACAATTACGTCTCGAGTACATCATGCAGGAATGGCAGTTTAGGCGCGCCTGAGTTGTGTCGATTAATGCAGTTGAACATGAGAGAGACCATACAAAAATCTAACAACTTGGCATGTCCATCTCGTGTGGCCAATACGGGTTTCTCGATCTGTCTCATCTACTTTACTTTTCCCAATAGCCTGTCTTTAAATTCCTCGACGAGAAACGCTTTGTGTTGCACAGCCGATTCAAAATGTAGTCTCGCCATATGATAGCGTACAGACGTTTTTGTGATATTGTCGGTACGGTGGTGATAGATGTGTAATCGTAAGATTCCGTCATTATTTTAGCAAAATTGACATTTGGGCAAGTGGGAATCGGTTATGAATCTCTCAATTGGGCGGCGCAGAAAAATAACGAGGACGTGAGTAGCAGCACCACACAGTGCCTTTCCAGAACTAACTTTATTAGAGAAAAGGCACACGCTCTTTTTCATTCAGTAAATAAAAATAATAAAGACAATATAACAATTAGGCCTTATCTAACCATACACAATTACGCAACATTCGCGAGATAACCCCTGCCTGCTGCAGCCCATTTATTCGAGTTCCTCCCGTGGGAAGTTATGGTACTTTTTTTTGTTCTCCAACCTTGTTGCGATCGCCTACGCAATGTCACGTGTTACGGCAGGCCGTACCTAGACAGAAAATTTTTGACTTAAAATCCCGGCTGATCTTCATCACGGCTATAGTGATAGCCGTTAAGAATAGGGATGCTTTCTCTAAAACACGACTATGAAGCCGCTTGGTGAACTGACAAGAAGCTGCGAAAACTTGACCGGAATTCCTCCCTGCAGGGGTCTTTTCGAGCTTGCTATGCACCCAACACGCAAGCTTAAAAAAGGTGTCTTAACGTGTGTGCCTTCTGTTGTGTGATAATATATGTTGTACTGGGAAGTACGTGTACAGGACGCGTGTGTTTGTAAAGTATACAAGTTGCTTTCATTACACTACAAGAAACACTTTTGGTGATATTTTCTTCATCTTGTCATTATGCGCCCCTCCCCCCTTCCCTGTTGGTCATTCACGAACTCGCTGGTTTCGCCGAAATTCTGTTTTCCACAGCGCAACGCGATAACACACATGAATCTCTTGAATTGAGCCAAATTGTTTACATGCTCTTTTGTGCAACCGACTTTTTCATCACAAGTGGGTTCTTGATAGGTACATAGTTGCCTGAGTTATTGAAAAGAATTGCCTAAACTCATTGCCCAATGCCATATTCTCCATGTTATGTGAATGCTGATAAGCATAGAAAATAACAGCGATGAGTTTTTTTTTCTACCGTTATATGATCGTGAGCATAACCTTGCCATGAATTTCCTCGAAATTCTTCTTGCTAGTAGCACTTCATGGTGTCGTTTTGTTTTTTGTTCTTGCCATTTGGATGTGTATTTTACCACTACGTATTCATCACACAAACACGTCAGTGGAGCCGTTGTTGGCTTTTGTCTGAAAGATATTTCAGATAATATTGCTCTTGACTTACTTCTTTCAAGTACCACGAGAGCACACAACTTTTTTTATTGACGTAAAGCAAATCTGCAAACAAGAAACGCTCAAGTACGAAGACAAAATATTTAGTGCACTGAAGCCGCAGGCTTAACAAAATTTGACGTTATAGTCAAGTACGAAAAACTTTAAAAAGCAGTAATCAGTGATTGCTGCAAAGGCTTATTTCTAAAATTGGAACCTGCTGCTACCCCAAGGACTCCACAAGAAGATTTTTTTTTTGTGTAAGCGTACCAGCAGGGTTCACATATGTCTGAGAAGCCATTGTCTTTGTAAACATACTACTTTAAAAAGGTAAAGGGGTGTGCTTTTTACTGAGCAGCATCTGCACTCTGTGGAACTCCAGAATAATTAGCACATATGGCGTTCGCACAGCTGCGAATCACATTGTATTACTTTTCATAGTCAATGCCTAGCATGCTCAAACTGAGCACACCACCCAAACGCTAAAACAAATGGTGCAAAGATTGTCAGAGTTCCATAAAAGTACCTAATATTTATTATCTGGTCTCCTACTTTCCTAGCAGTAGTTCGTAGCTTATCCCATCTTCCCGGTCTACTGGTGACTTTCGTGGAACCCAGTTTCTTTAACAAACGACCTTCTAGCTTTAACATACCAAATATTTTCCCCAACTCATCTGCAAGTTTTCCTGGTTCCTCGTGCCGGAACCTTGGTTTAGAGAATAATATAAAACACACAGGTACGTATACCATCAGGATACAGATGGTGGTAGAAACGCACACAAGCGAATTATTTGCAAAAAGTATATTAAGTGTTGATGAGCGAAGCTACGTTCAAACGTGCATGCAGTTTCGTACATCTCGACTGCGTCATCATTTGAAGCCTTTTACACAAAGAGCATAAATAGCATCTTAGAAAGGCAGCGCGTAAACGCTGCTTAGTTTCTAAAGCTCCGAGACGCAATTTTGGTGTTCAACAATTGGGCGTTTCAAACTACTGAATTAAACTAAAAGGCACTGACCTCTGCAGTCAGAAATGCACTTTCTTCACATCCTGGTTTAATTATTGCTTGCGTTTAGAATGGATGGATTTCAAACTAAATTTAAAGTCCTGAGGTGCACGACTCAACGCGCAGCTGGTCACTGCCATGTTGGAACAGTCAAGCCCAACCCAATCGTAGGCCCATGTACTCAGATTTGGGTAAGCGTTAAAGAACCCCAGGTGGTCAAAATTTCCGGAGCCCTTCACTACAGCGTCTCTTATAATTATAAAGTGGTTTTGGGAGGTTAAACCCCACAAATCAATCAATCAGGCCCAACCCGATTGTTGCATCAAGGGCGCTCTATAGACAGCCCACAGCTGATCCTAGACATAGGGGCCCCTGATAGCGGATAGCCGCTTGTCTTTATTAGATTGCTCCGTTCCCGGCAACGAGGGGCAACACCAGAATATGAGGTCTAGACTTGCGAATTCGTTCCTGTGCCTCCAAGAGCTGTTAGAGTGAATGTACCTGTGTGCTCAGATTTGGGCGCACGTTAAAGAACCCCAGGTGGTCGAAATTTTTGGAGCCCTCCACTACAGCGTCTCTCATAATCATATGGTGGTTTTGGCACGTTAAACCCCACATATCATCAGAGTGAATGTAGAGATAAACTCTATTCAGTAGAACGGGCACGCAGACTATCCCGTCTGCAGTAGCCTGACATTCAAAGCCTGCGCTGGGTATAACTTTTCAGGAAGGGGAAAGTGTCTCCTGCCGAGATTAAAGTGCTTTCTTTTTCGTTATAAGAGGTCGGTCAATCTCTGTTGTCCATAACTGTGGGCTGGCGCGAAAGTTCTTCGTGGTAGCGGAAAGTGAGACCTCGCGTCTTGGAGTAGGCCAGCTCGTTCGGGTTCATGGTGCCTCCTATGATGGCTTCCATATGAACGAGGAACCACGTGAGAGTGTAGACGGTGGTGTTTTAGCGCTCCAGTATGTGATGGACTTATTTGCATATGCCGCCAGTACCGAAGGCACGAATGACTGCCCTGGAGTCACTGAATATATGTTCATGTTTGTCATCCAAAAGCACCTGGCAATGGCCATGCTTCGCCGCACAAGTTGACGAGAATCGCACTGAAATGGCGTTAATGCTCAAATTCAGTGGTTGATTGATACTGCTATGAAAAAACTTCTGTTGCCATATTGGGATGCGTCGACGAAGTAGCTTCCGCCGGGAAGTCCTGACGGCCGATGTCGCAGCATCACCGAACTGACCTTCCATCCTACCGCGTTGCGCTGGTGATGCAAATTGCGCGGGGCGGGGGATAAGGTGATGATGTCCTTTTGCTCTTTCGTAAGACATTGATTGGCGTTTCTAACTTTGGTGGGTGATGGGTTTTTTATGAGGGTGGGTCTGTTCGCCCTTGTGCCAAAAAGGCTGGTGATTCGCGCCCTATCTTGTGCTTCTGCGATCTCTTCTAGAGTATTGTGAATACCCAATTGCAGGAGTCGGTCAGTGCTTGTGTATTTCGGTAGTCCGAGTGCACACTTGATTACCCTCTTTATCTCCGCCCTTAGCTTGTCTCGCGCGGCCCTCTTGCAGAAGTGCATATCCACTACATATACGTGAAAAGGCATAACAAGAAAGTGTTCAGAAGCCTTATCAGGTTCTTATCGCTTAGGCCTCGCCTTCTGTTTGTTATCCCCTTGATGAGACAAATGATGCTAAAAGTCTGCTTTGAAATTTGTGAACGGCTAAACAATTTGTTCCCGCTGCTTTAAGGGTCGTTCCCAGGATTCGACTAGATGAGACTTTGAGAATGTGATAGCCGCACTTAGTGTAGATAATACTGCCAATATCGGTGGGGGTGTTTCCAATTATGTGGCTTGGCTTGTTTTCTAGTTTAACTGCAGGAAAAGAGCTCTGATTTGTTAAAAAAACACTGGAGTCCCGTACGTGTTTTCCAGAAAGTGCTGTGTAGTAACGAAAATTTCCTTGAGCAGCTTCGACTTTATTTTTTTTTATTTATCAGATACTGCCGGCTGCCTTTTGAGAGCCATGGCAGGAGTGGGTACATCACATTGCATCGTTTCAGTTGACAACAGAAATAAAAAAAGAAAGAAAAACAAAACAAATGCACATGTGTGTAATGATAACAACACATGCGGCCAAATATGAACTCAAGACGCGAACATAAAAAACAAGCCCAACAGCATTTGCAATAATACACTGAGGTATGACACAGGAGCAATAACACATACAGGATCGAGTGATTGAACACCCGAGAGACGCATACGACAATTCAGAACATGAGTGAAATGGCCAACGAATGAAATAAGCATGTGAACCGAAGAACAGTTTACGTCAACAGAAGAATACCGCGAAATAAATGGTTACCCGCATATATTTCAAGCTATAAAAGAGAAAGAATGACAAGAATTGCGCATAACATCACAGATAATCTTGCACGGCATTTGTGAATGCATGAACTGATGATAGGCCGACTATGTCACATGGAAGCTCGTTCCATTCTGTTATCGTTCGAGGAAAAAACGGAAATTAATACACCTTCGTCTTAACTCGTGGCCTTACAATCGTCTTACTGTGCTTCCAGCTTGTTGGCCTTGCGCTGTTATACTGCATGTAATCAATGAAGCCCATTCTAATGTTACCGTTTACAATATTGTAAAGCATTTGCAGTCGATGCAGTTTCCTGCGTGATTCTAGCGCTGGAAGTTCGCTTAAATGTCTGAGGTTAGTAATGGACACGTGCCCGCCGTAAGAGTTGAAGATGAATCTTAGCGCTTTTTTTGAACGCGTTCATTGCAATCGATGTCACATTTGGTGTGCGGGTCCCAAACGACGTCCGCATATTCTAATAGTGGTCTAACTGATGTCGTGTAGGCCACAAGCTTAGTTTTAGGAGTGCAATGCATCATGCGATTTCTTAGCATGTAAAGTTTTCTCAAAGCCTTAGAAACAATGAATTGCACATGACCACTCCAGCTTAGCGTAGAACTGATATGCAAACCCAAGTATTTAAATTGGTCTACTGAAGCTAATGGAACGTAATTGATGCTATAGGTGCAAACCAGTGGCTCCTTCTTGCGAGTAACACTCATCTGAACACACTTGGAAACGTTTAGGCGCATCTGCCATTTTGAGCACCAGTTGCTAACAGCTGCTAAGAAGTTGTTTAGTATTTGTTGATCTTTCACTGACTTAATGTGCATCTATGCAACGCAGTCCTCTGCAAATAAACGGCAACATACTGGTGATGTAATCTATAAATCATAAATATAGATTAAAAAGAGTAACGGGCCGAGCACCGAACCCTGAAGCACGCCTGAAATAACAGATGCAAATTCTGAGTCCAAATTGCCTATGTGAACAAACTGCCTACGCCATGTAAGATACGAGTCGAGCCACTGTACTATCTACTGTACTTGTCCGTCCCTGTCTCCCACGCACCAAACAGTCGTGTCGTCCGCGTAGATCGTGTGACCGATGCCCTGGATGTTGGCTAGGTCACTCGAGAGACCTAGCCTCTTTGCGATTGAGAAGCTCATAAATATTCATAGCAATCTTTTTCTCACCACCACCACCACCATCATCACCATAATATTATAATAATAATAATAATATCAATCATCATCATCATCATTAATATTATCATCATCATCATCAGCCTGACTACGTCCACTGCCAGACAAAGGCCTCTCTTATGTTCCACCCGTCAACTTGGTCCTGTGCTTGCTGCTGCCAATTCATACCTGCAAACTTCTTATTCCCATCTGCCCACCTAACCTCCTAACTCCCCCTAACCCGCTTGCTTTCTGGGGGAATCCACTTGGTTACCCTTAAGGACCAGCTATATTTCTGTCTACGTGCTACATGCCCTGCCTATGTCTGTTTCTTCTTGATTTTAACTATAATATCCTTAACCCCCGTTTGTTCCCTAATCCACTCTGTTCTCTTCTTATCCCTTAAGGTTACACCTACTATTTTTCTTTCCATTGCTCACAGCGTCGTCCTCAATTAGGCTGAAGCCTTTTTAAAAATCTCCAGGTTTCTGCTCCATAGCTAACTACCGGCAAGATGCAACTGTTATATATCTTCCTCTTGAGGGATAATGGCAATCTACATGTAACGATTTGATAGTGCTTGCCGAATGTGCTCCACCCCATTCTTATTCTTCAAGTTACTTCAATCTCGTGTTCCGGATCCGCTGTTATTACCTGCCCTAAGAAGACTAAGGCCCGTATTCACAAACGCTCCTTCTCTCAATGACTCCTCTCGACTTGACGAAGTCAAGGCGCAGCGTGATCCTCCACTCAAGGAGCCGCTGCATTTCATGAACGCTCCTCCACACTTCCTTCGCCAAGGGAGGCCTCGCAAATGCTCCCTTAACTTGAGTGAACTGCATGGGCCCAGAAAAGTGCCTGATAACGAGAGTATTTGCAATTGTAGTTAGGAAAAGTCTATCTTTTATAACAAAGAAACGCTTTTCTTACTCATTCTTTTTTATAAATTGACATACAGCAAAATACATGCATTTAGAGGGGTAGCATTGTTTCCTTAAGTTTGAGCCGGTTGATTTAGTGAAACCGCCGCTTAAAGTCTGGCAACAGTTGCGCCCAGGCAGCAGCTGATGGCGTTTTGACTGCTGCTGAACGTTTCTATGTGCTTAGTTTGTTTACTCTGGTTTGCGTCTATTAGTTGCAGTTTATATTTACGGTAGTGTCTGAGTGGGTGTTTGAGACCCAACTTTCGCCAGGCTGACTAAGGAACTACGTGAGTGATGGCAGGAAGCAGAACATATGGTTCGTTGCTTTGTTTACTTTTTCTTTGCTGAGAGCCTTGTGCTCCCTAGTGTAGCCACCGAACGTGTAACGCGGTGGAGTGAGTAATTTAAACTTTATACCACATTATATTGGTGTGCTTTTAGAATTCACATCGGACAAAGATTACTTGAACGTGAATTCGTTTTCGCTGCGGGAGTACGTGAACAGTTCCTGATTTCAGGGGACTGTGCTATGCTCATTTTTCTCATTTACTGCGAATTTCAACGTGGCACTTTCGTAGTTCTTCCTCTGCATGTAATAGAAATTTCGGAAGACAATGCTCGCAACTTCTATTCAAGGTTACACCAGAGTAGCGTTGATTTGATTGATATGTGGCATTTCACGTCCCATAACCACCATTTGATTATGAGAGATGCAGGGTAGCGTTAAAAAGTAGGCATGGCATACTTGTGGCTTAAGGTTTGAATTAAACTGCTACGCAAATTAAGAAAAGCGATTGTGTGCCTTTCTTCAACTAGTGGTGAAAACATAATTTTAATTTGTTCTTATCTTCAATTAGCAGCACATATAGAAGGTTAACAATGTGTTTTTGTATTTCAATTTGAACATTTCAAATTTCCAAGGATTCCTGAGTAAGCAGTTATTTTTTCTATCTTCTTTTCGCCCTGCATTTGTGGATGCTCTAATATGACAGAATCGAATATACGTAACCTCTAAATCTCTGTAGCTTCCGTCTCCAAGTTCACACAGCAGCCCCGTCTTAAAATGTTTGTCCTGCCTTCTTAACGGCAAGTTCAGAAGCGCATTCGTTATGCAGGAATGACCTTTGCACTTATGTTTCGGCTTTTATTTGTAGAATAACATTGCCGGAAATACATCTTGAAAATAATCGTGTTTTCTGTGCTTCATTCTAAAGCCTCATCAGTACATAAATAATAGGAGACGTTTCATTTTTATAAAGATGATAAAATTGAAGGCGCTTTTGACTTTTGGTGTTGTTCTGTCTTAAAAACGACCGTGGCTGTTTACTGAACTTTGGAGAAAGTGTCGCCAAGAAGAAGAGTACTTTCTTTTGCTGATTTACCGAAGACCAGTGCAACAAAGTGGTAAAAAAATGCTCATTGTGTTGGAGACATCGTGGATATATCTGGTGAAACCTCTGTAAATAAAGTATTCCTGTAACCTCCCTAAATATATTGTTGCAACATTAACATGTCTACACGCTGGAACCACGCCATCTCTGTTTCATGGAAGGGGAGTGGTGCTTGTATATATAAAACAAGCTTAATTTTTGTAGAGATGTTCTCCTGCAAAATCAGAGAAGAGGTTTTTGTGATTCTGTTTCATCCTGAAAAGATGAACTCGATGATAATTATGTATTTAAAACTGAACAAAGTGAAAATTTTGAATGACAAAGTCAACCTTTATTAAATTTGGCGGATGAAGAGCCATGTGACAAACACAAGGGTGCAACTGCAAAGTGTGCCATATTTTAGCATATGCAGCTGACACACTGTCGAAATAAATTTCGAGATTGTAAGACATCATAAACAAGATCGAGGTAGTAGACAACATAGCCTGTCTTATGCAGTGCAGTTGCACGCATTCACTGTGGATTTGGTCCTTTTGTATACAGTAGTGCAAACTCTGCAGTGCATTGCGAATAGAAACGTTTTGGGAAACTATTCCTCTTTGTTCTTCCGTCGGCAGCCTGGCGCCTGTACAAAAGAAGCAAGACATAATATTAGAAAAACGTAATAGCTAGAACACCAAAGCCGCATTTTTTTATTTCTCGGGATGCACTCACTCATTATATTTTTTTCGTTAAAGAACCGACATCGTTGAGCTATTGAGCTTTGCCTATTTTAACATATGTTTGGCTCAGGCACTTGGGTAGTTCACCAGGCATATGTTTATGCAATTCGATAACCTAATTGCACGAATGAATGGTGTAGCCAAAATTTTCTCTTTGGGGGAGGGGGGAGGGTTCAATCATAAAAAACCATCTCATAATATATCTGCTGTGTTTCTATTTCATATGTTTGCGTTTTTATACGACACTCCATGCGTTCTTGCGTGCGTGTGCATGTTTCACAGAGCACGAGCCTCTGCTTGATTCCCTATAGCTTGGTGTGGTTGTTGGGTGGCATTATGAGCTGCATATACACTCTACATTGAAGCTATGTCTCACGCGTAGTAGCAACAACTGCGCACTCTTTGGGCCCAATTGCATTGTGTTTTGTTCTTCCAAAACTATCTTTAATAGTAATCTGACCTGAGCAGGGGGAAAAATGAACAAAGAAAAGCAAAAGGAAAACTTACCTTCTCGTAGATACAGATGATCACCTAACGATAGTGTGCTTCGCCGTATATTTAGGCTAGGGTAGGGAAGCCGCTCAGGAGTATGGTGAATGCAGCGCTTCGAAAGTTTGTTATTACGTTTCCTCTCAGCTTGTTTGTCAAGCTTTCACGTCATGCTTGAGAAGGTGTAGTGTGCAAGCTTCATCGAAACACTTGAAAGCACTGGCATCTGCAGTAAGTCTTGGACCCTTTGCACGACGAGTATACGCATGCCCGAAGGCAGGTAATCCTCTGGCTCATGCACGAAACACAACACATCACAGCACTGGTGAGCGCTCCGCTTGACACCACGCCCGCCTGCCCCAGCGACACAGCATCCGTTGTCTAACCATTACAAGGCAGCTCTTTAGTGAACCTGCACCGTCACTGATGAAAAAACGCGGCGCTCGCAGCCTAATTGATCGAGAAATGCCGTCAAAGCGAGACGGGCTCCGCCATGGACGCGATGTTGGCACAGAAACTTCACTCGAGGTACGATTCAAGGTAGCTCGATCGCTTTCTTGACAATCTCGAGAAAACGCTCGAGATTTTCTCAAGTGAAGGAAGCGTTTCAAATGAAAGGCGGTTTGTGAATGGGAAAACGCCACTCAAGGAGCATTTCGCGTGAAGGGTCGAGTCGAGGAGCATTTGTCCATACGGGGTATGTCTTTTACAACTTCAAGTGCACTATTGCTTATTTCGAAGCGCTGCTCTCGTCCGACGTTGTTGTACATTACTTTTGTTTTCTGCAGCATATATTTAAACTTTTCTGCTCTCCATAATCATGAGTTGCAATTCGTCGCCTGGGTTACTCAGCAATGCAATGTCATCGGCGAAGCGCAGGTTGCAAAGGTACTCTTCATTAACTCTTATTCGTAACTGTTCCCATTCTAGGCTTCTGAAAACCTCCTGTGAGCACGCGGTAAATAGCATTGGGGATATTGTATTCCCCTGCCTTACGCCCTTCTTGATTGGTATTCTGTTGCATTTATGAATCAATTGGTAGCACTCGATCCCCTGTATATTTCTTCCACAATGTTGATATATTCTTCAACGACGCCCGGATTTTGCAGTGTCTGCATGACTGTTGATATTTCTACTGAATCAAACGCCATCTCGTAATCTATGAAGGCTATGTATACTGGTTGGCTATATTCTGTGCCCTTACCTATTATCTGATTGATAGTATGAATGTGGTCGATTGTTGAGTAGCCTATTCAAAATCCTGGTTGTTTCTTTAATTGATTGCATTCTAATGTTTTCTTAATTTTGTTAGCAGTTACCTTTGTAGATAGCTTGTAAAATTACGAAGAGCAAGCTGATCGGCCTGTTATTCTTCAAGTCCTTGTCATCTCCTTTCTTACGTTAAAATGATGTTAATATTCTTCCAAGACACTGGTACTCTTACCGTCAGAAGGCATCACGTAAACAGGGTGGCTAGTTTTTTTAACACAATCTTGCTACCTTTCAGTGCGTCAACATAGTACGCATACCACTTCTCTGCCGTTCATGTCACATGAAATAGGGCTTCGCATATTTAAATCGCTTGAAGGCCAAAGCGATCTCAGCATCATATCAACTCAAAAGCTCGCACAAGCCTCTTTTCTCGCGAGAGGTCAATGATCATCGACAGCTGAGCAAAAAGGTTTGTGAATACGGGCCCGTATTCACAAACGCTTTTCTACTCAAGGGCTTCTCTCGACTTGACGAAGTCAAGGCGGAGCGTGTTCCTCTAGTCAAGCAGCCGCTGCATATCATGAACGCTCCTCCACACTTCCTTCGCCAAGGGAGACTTCGGAAATGCTCCCTCCACTTGAGTGAACTCTATGGGCCGTGAAAAGTGCCTGATAACGAGAGTATTCGCAATTGTGGTTAAGAAATGCCTACTTTTGTATAATAAATAAACACTTTTCTTACTCATTCTTTTTTAAAAACTGACATTACAGCAAAATTCATGCATTTAGAGGGGTAGCATTGTTTCCCTAAGCCTTGAGCCGGTAGAGTTAGCGAAACCGCCACTTCAAGTCTGGCAACAGCTGCGCCCAGGCAGCAGCTGATGGTGTTTTGACTGCTGCTGAACGTTTCTACGTGCTTAGTTTGTTTACTCTAGTGTGCGTCTATTACTTGCAGTTTATATTTACGGTAGTCTGAGTGGGTGTTTGAGACCCTACTTTCGCCGGGCTGACTAACGAACTACGTGAGTCATGGCAGGAAGCAGAACATATGGTTTGTTGCTTTATTTACTTTTGCTTTGCTTAGAGCATTCTGCTCACTAGTGTAGTCACCGAACGCGTAATGCGATGGAGTGACTAATTTCTACTTTTTATCACATTATATTGGTGTGCTAGTCGACGAGGAAGAAATTAACTGGCGCAGTCGACGTGGAGTGGAGAGCCCGCTGCGAGGAAGGTGCTGATATCCGGGAAGCTGACAAGACGGATGCTGCTTTGGGAACCGCTGGTGCGCTGCGAGAAGCAGCATTGACATTCGGTACGAGCCTGCCGGTTAACATTGCAGCCTGGAATTGGGCAGCGCAAGAGCACTGCGCGTCACTGAACGAGAGCAGAGCCAAAGGTCGTCGTTGACCGACGGACTTACAGGAGAGGCGCTGCAGGGCACTGCTTCGGGAACAGAGAGCAGATCAGTGACAAAATTGATCGGGCGAAGACCTGCAGCATTGGAAGTGGTCGTCGCTCATAGCGTTGGTGACGAGACGGACGCAGTTCCAATTGTCAAGTGCATCGGGCGACGCGTGACTGCAAGGTGAGGCCTGTTTTGTGCACTCTCAGGGCCCCAGTTTTTTATTGAATGCACTTGTGTTCAGGCATACTCTGGGAGATGGCGGATTCAGAATGAGATGTGACGGAAGGTGACAGTGTGAATGAATTGGATTGCACCCGCGAGTTTCTGCTTGAGATTGAAGTGTTAAAGCTCAAGCTAGAGCTACAAAAACTTTAATCACGTGCCTTGTCAGAGGAGCCGGAAAACCGGTACCGGCATTTTAGTATCGCACAGTACACGAAGGAGCTGAAAGCGGTTTAAGCACGTATGCCCTGTAATTAACCAATTATTCCAGCCTGATTCAAGAATGTGGACGCTCTTTTTGTGGCATTGAGCATTCCTGAAAAAATTCAGGGCACGATTCCATTGCCATTCTTAACCGATACGATGCGTACGTTCGTTGCCAATCAGGCAGAATCTGGGGTAATGCCTTATTTAGATATAAAGTCGAGGGTGCTGAAGGAGCTGAGGATAATTCCGAGCGAGTACCGGCGAATGTTCGTGGAAGCCAAAAGAAAGGCAGGTGAGTCTTGGAGCCAATTGACGGCGCGCCTAGAGACTATGTTTGCGTACTACGTGAGGAGTAGAGAGGTGGAGACATTTGACGGTCTTCAGGAGTTGCCTATAGCGGACAGGCTAAAGCAGTTAATGCCAAGTGATCTTCGCTCAATGGTCATTCAGCAGGAAGTAAAGCGCTGGTTGAAGGCCAAGGATGTTGTGGAGTTAGCCGCGAATTTTGAAGAAAGCTTCGACAGCAGCAGACAGGGTAGTTACTGCGGTGCGGAACCAGAGAATTTAAATTATGGGCCGCAGGCCAAACTATTTACTAGAGCGAATCGGAGCCGTAATTCAGGAGCGTGTTTTGGCTTCGGAAAACGGGGCCACTTTCAGAGAGATTGCGAGCTTTCACGTGACACTGCATGCGGCTAATACAGCAAAAGTTTTATGCGTAGCTTCCCATAATAAAAGGTCATTTGAAAGCCGAGTCACACCGTCGCGACACTCCCCCATCGTGCAAAACTCGCTTATGAGGGATCCGCAGATTGATATTCTCGTGGGAAGCAAGTCCTGTTTTGCACGCGTTGACAAGGCGCAGATTTTACAGGGGTACGAGAGAATGAAGTGTCCGCTGAAGTTTTGGACAAGAGTAATGGTACAATAAGGCTAACAGATGCTTTCGGGCAAGCCGTTACCGCGCGTCTAGCGTGGGTACCTCTCAGACTTCCAGCCTCGTCGGGAAGTGCTGCTGAGCCGGTATTGCAATGCGCGGTAACCGATCATTTGGCTTCGTGTGTATCCGTTTTGCTTACTTCCGCAGGTTACGAATGTCTTCGTCGTCACCGGCAAAAGCCACTGAATGATTTAAAGAGGGTAATGTGAAGGATATCAGCTGTGTAAGAGGGGAAGTTAGACCACAGCAGTATTCATTAATGGGGGAGCCAAAGCATTTCTCTCGAGGTTTTAGCCCTAGCGCTAACGCCGTCCAGTGTGCAGTGAAGAGACCGGACGGCCAAGCAAGGGAGCCGCAAACGATTATGTTCGCGTAACTTGTAGGGCAGGCTCTGTTGAAAAGTTGCAATTCCGCTGCGGAATATATATATATATATATATATATATATATATATATATATATATATATATATATATATATATATATATATATATATAAAACGAGATTTAACAGAAAATAATGTCAAGAAAAGTATAGGGGAAGATATTATACCGAATTGTAATGTAAATATGAAGAACGAACAGTGGGTGAAAAGATAACTTGCCATGGACAGGATCCAAACCTGTGACCTTCGAATAACGCGCTCGATGCTCTACACTGAGCTACCACGACAGCTATCCCCCAGCCACTTTATTGCGTTTATATGTCAATTAAACGCGGCAGTGGCAGTCAGCGCCAAGGCAAGTCATCTTTTCACCCATTTTTCTTCATATTTACATTACAATTCGGTTTAATATCTTTCCCTATACTTTCCTTGGCATAAACTGTCTGTTAGATCATTATTATTGTGTAAAACAGAAAAAAACGAGCCCCTAAGTTTCCTTATTATATATATATATATATATATATATATATGACGCCTAAGAAGGTAGCGATAGTTTGTAGAAGCCGAGGAGGAAGAAGTCAGATGGAATAAACATGGGGTATGAGCCAAGCCACTTCACCAGCCACGCATCATCAACTAAGCCCTAAACATGACGCCTTGACCGTATGTGGACAGTAGAAGCGGATCAATGCTGTATGTCATAACTAGCATCATGGCAGCATCACTGACAGCCCTCGTCATCCCGAAGTACACAGGATCAGCAGACGACGGACCCAAACAGGATTGGTTCAACCTGTTTGAGCTCCACGCGGCCACTGCATCCTGGTCGGAACGGGAGATGATCACCAACTTCACTGACTACATCTTAGGTGAGGCATTCAAATTTTACCTCACCCACATCTTCGAGAACGACGAGTCTTGGAAAAAAAGATGAAAGAAGAAATGATCACCCGTTTCAAAGAATACGATCAAGACCTGTCCATAACTGATCAGCGGAAGGCCTTTCAACTCACCCATCACACTTACGCGAAGTCTTCCCGCAGTGTGTCTATTTTCCAAATGAGACCTCAGAGAAAATAGACCACCATTGTACCATCATATAACTCTTCCGAAAAATACATCAAGCGTTCCAAAACCGACTGGTAACTTGCACGTCGCAACAGACAAGGTAAAGAGTCCGTATACCGTAAGGAATCTAGACCATTTCACCAAAGGACTGAACCTAAAGCCGGCTTTCCCAAGAGCAATAAAATCGGCATTTTCAACGTGTTCACTGAACCACAACACTTCAGATTTTACTGAACCACCCGAATCCCTTGATGCTTCACACACAAGGCCCAAACGGTTTCGAGCGTGTGATGGAATTTACGTGTGACGAGCTGGTGAATCCTCACAATACCAGCACACACCCTGATGTTCCCGACCAGGGTCATTCGACAGACATTCTCAGCCTAATCACGCTGAAAAAAAAACGTACGCCATCAGAACCACCTGAAGCCACGTCTGTTGTGCTCTCATCGTCAAGTGATAACACACGTGTAAGTCAAAGCACTGCAGGAATTTCGAATCCGCCAGCGCAGGCGCATTGTCAACTGACACAAGCATTTACAATCAATGATGACCCACAACCATCTTGGGAGCTTTTTCATCAGCCTGTCACGCTGCTTTCTTCGCAAGACAAGTCCAGTAGTACAGTATCGACTACCGACTATCTACTGATCGCATCACCATGTAAAGAAAAGCGGACTCATGTTCCTAAAATATGCCCATGTGACCAACTTTCACAATAAAACAAGCAATTTCTATAAAGGCAATTCCACGTACTCTGGGACCTACAACGGCTACTCTATTAAGAACATGAATCAAGTGAAACCTCCTCACGAGTACACTTGTGTGGCGTAAAGGTCATCAGAGAGAACAGCAAAGAAAGAAGCAAAGACAAAGTCAATGCCTAAACTATCTTCGCAGAAAGCAACGTCGACAAAATTTTCTGCACCAGTTCTCAAGGCCATGTCTGCGATCAACAAACTGAGAGAACGCCACAGAAAGTTACGAAACAGACATGAAGCTACTACGTATACAACAGAGAAAAAAAAAGACATCGTCCCATCATCCTTGGTTCTCACGCGCACCGAATAGAAGCAAAGCGTCTGTTGCCACGACGGCGCTGGATCCGATGCCAAACACATCCGTCAATCCAATGCTACACAGATTTCAAGCCTTGTTTGTTCTTCACAAGACCTCAAGTCCTGTCATCATCAGTGCAGATGTGCAGGGCGGGGTTATGCTATCACCGGCGCAACAGTCAGCCTCGTCCACCATAGCTACCCTAGATATGACCGGACTGCTGCCCTCTACTGTGAAGCTTTTGTGCGAGTTAAGAAACTCCCATCTGAAATCGAACTACTGCGCATTTTGACATTTTTCACTTCATGCTTTTTCTTCTTTTGTTGATTGTAACGCGCGCATTCTCTCTGGGGGAGGCGGAATCATGTATATATATATATATATATATATATATATATATATATATATATATATATATATATAATTTGACGTCTGGGCTGAGACAACGTTTATGCAGCCCAAGGGTTCAGCGACAGTCTGAGACCGAGCGTGCACGCACCCGGTGATGATTGTGGTGGCCCCAGCGAAGATGAAGACAGGGACTCAAACGGATGATGATGATTATGATAATGCATATATGAGAAGCGCATAATGAATGCCCACACTAATTCGCCCCACATCGAAGCGGCCAACCTGGCCGTAGCAAATCAATGTGGCAGAGAACGTCGCCTGAAAGGCTTCATGCGAGACACGTTCACGATCTCTGTGGAGTGGTGAAGGCGGTCTGTTGGGAAGACAAGTGGGGTCACACGATATTTAACGGGTAAAGTCCGTTCGATAACATTGTAAGGCCAAATGAAGTGTGACTGTAACTTGTCACACAGACCAGGTGTACGAATAGGTGTGAATAGGAGCACCTCGTCACCAGGTCGGAAGAGTACAAGGCGAAGATATGCGTCATAATTGACTTTTCGATCTTGTTGTCGCGCTTCCGTGTTGATGGGAGCACGATCGCGACACCGAGCTAGTCTTGAAATGTATTCTGCGCTGGAAGACGGAGACGAGTTGACGTCACTGTTGAAAAAGGAAACGTCGAGGAAGAAAGTAGGGGAACTTCCATAAACGAGGTAGAACGGCGAATAACCAGTGGTGCGCTGAACGGGCGCGTTGTAGGCAAAGCTGAGGAATGGTGGGAGAGTATCCCAGTTTTTGTGATCTGGACTGATGTAGACGGCTATCATATCAGCAAGAGTAGGTGAAATAGGTGAAACCTCTCGGAGAGACCATTGGTCTGAGGGTGGTAGCTTGTAGCTGTCTTGTGTGTTATTACAGAGGCGCGCAATACTTTATTTAGCACTTCTGACAAGAACACCCTTCCACGGCCACTCAAAAATACATGAGGGGCACCGTGGCGTAAAATGATGGCGTGCAGAACGAAGTCAGCAACTTCTGAAGCAGAGGCAGTTCATACAGACGTTGTCTCTGCGTAACGTGTCAAGTGGTCTACGGCGGTCACTATCCATCATTTGCCAGTGGATGTGACGGGAAGAGGGCCGTAAAGGTCAATACCTACAACCTCAAATGGCGTTGTGGGGCACAGAATTGGCTGTAGAGGCCCGGCCGGTGCAGTTGTTTGGATTTTACGACGCTGGCACGGGACACAGGAAGCGACGTAGCGCGTGATGCTAGTAGAAATATTGGGCCAGTAGAAGCGACTTCGAATGCGATCGTGAGTGTTTTGAATACCAAAATGTCCGGCAGTCAAGTTATCGTGGAAGGCTTTAAGCACGTCAAGTCGAAGAGAGTGTGGTAACACGATGACCCAGCGTTGACCATCAGGGTGGTAGATGTGACGGTACAGGACTCCATTCTGCAGCCTAAATCGCAAGAGTTGACGACGATGCCACACGTTAGGTGGATGGGAAGCTCTTGAGAGCTGGTCCATAATACGCCTACAGTACGGATCAGACAACAGGCAGGAGTGAAGTGAGCGCTTGTCGTCCGATAATAGCTGGTCTATCGTGACGAGCGTGAGCGCTACAGTAGAAGCGATGACCGAACCTTGACCGACGCTGAGCTGGATATGTGGTAGTGGGCAGCGCGAGAGGGCGTCGGCGTCTCGGTGTTTTCTACCTGACTTGTCATCATCATCATCATCATCATCAGCCTGACTACGTCCACTGCAGGACAAAGGCCTCTCCCATGTTCCGCCAGTTAACCCGGTCCTGTGCTTGCTGCTGCCAATTTATACCCGCAAACTTCTTAATCTCATCTGCCCACCTAACCTTCTGTCTCCCCCTAACCCGCTTCCCTTCTCTGGGAATCCAGTCAGTTACCCTTAATGACCAGCGGTTATCCTGTCTACGCGCTACATGCCCTGCCCATGTCCATTTCTTCTGACTTGTATATGATATCAAAGTCATACTCTTGTAAACGTAGAATCCACCGACCCGAGCATCCAGACAAGTTCTTCAACGTGGAAAGCCAGCATATGGCATGGTGGTCCGTAACAATCGTGAAGTGATGGCCTTGGAGGTAGGGACGGAACTTTTGCACTGCCCAGACTACAGCGAAGCACTCCTGCTCAGTTATAGTATAGTTCTTTCCGGTCGCGGTAAGTACTCTACTGACATATGCGACTACTCTCTCTTGTGAAGAGGTGTCGCGTTAGAGCAGAACAGCACCTATACCACGGCCGCTAGCGTCCGTATGTAGGATGGTCGGTGCGGCCTCATAAAATTGGCGGAGTACAGGTTCGGACGTGAGGTCACACTTTAACAGGTCGAATGCCGTTTAAAGGGATCGTTGAAAGGGCACGTCGGAAGCTAGAAGCTGGTGCAGTGGAGCCGCTATTGATGCAAAGCTTCGTATGAAACGGCGAAAATAGGAGGCGAGACCATGAAAAATTTCCAACTTTTTCGACCTTTCGGGACGCGGAAAGCGAAGCACTGAAGCAATTTTGTCCGGATCCGGCTGAATTCCGTCTTTGGTCACGACGTGGCCCAAAACCTTCATAGCTTTTGTGGCGAAACGGCAGTTTTTGCGTTGAGTTGGGGACCAGCGGCGGCAAGGCACGTCAAAATGTCATTCAAACGTTGCAGGTGCTGAGAAAACGTTGACCAAGAAATGACGACGTCTTCCAAGTAGCAGAGACAGGTCTTTCATTTGAGACTGCGTAGCACGGTATCGATCATGCGCTCGAATGTAGCGGGCACAATGTAGAGCCCGAAAGGCATAACGTTGAATTCGTATAGCCCGTCGGGGGGTGCAAATGCCGTTTTCTGTTTATTGTCTTCGTGCATATGAATTTGCCAGTATCCGGAACGCAGGCCGAGGCTGGAAAAGTATTTCGCGCCTTGTAGAGAATCAAGGGCGTCATCGATATGAGGAATTGAGTACACAACCTTGCGAGTGATCTTGTTGAGCGTCCTATAATCGACGCAAGAATGCGCGGAGCCATCCTTCTTGCGAACCAGAACCATAAGCGATGACCAAGGGCTAGATGAAGGGCAAATTACCTCTCGTTTGAGCATGTCAGCTACGTTTTCTTCGATGATTTTTTTCTCAGCAGAAGACACGCGGTAGGGCCGGCGGCGTACAACCGGTGTTCCGACTGTGTGAATTCGATGCCTTATAGTAGCAGTGCGGCCCAATGTCGAAGAGTATACATCGAAGGAACTTGCGTGTTTCTTTAACAAAGCAAGTACCTGTTGTGTCTGTGAAGGTGTCAAGTCGTTGCTGATGGCTGCAGTAAAGGCGGAAGAAGATGCAGACTCAACCCTAGGGCTGTCGTTGGGAGAGACGGCATGAAGTGGAATGACGCGCGCAGGCTCGGGATCCGTCACGCAGGCTACCGTGGTGTTTCGAGTAGCATTTTTTCGGATGTCGTATTCAGAGCGGTGATAAGTGCGGAACCATTGAGAAACCAAACTACACCGGAAGCGAGAATGACGCCTTTGCCGACGCATTTAAATGATGGTGAGATCAAGAAGTCGACCTGGTCGATGTCTTTGGAAGTAATAGTTACAATTCACTCATGACCTGGTGGTAATTCGGTATCTTCCGCAGCTGTCAAACGAAGTAGCCTCGAGGGGTTGTCGCTGAGCGTGCTGTCCGTGTCGATGAGGTGGACGACGCGTTGGCCACAGCAGATATCCGCGGAGGCGGAAAAAAAATTCCATCTTAAAATTAGTCGGTGAGAGCAGCGGGACAGACAGCAAACTGGATCTGATGGTGGATGCCGTCGATGAAAACACGCACAGTACAAAATACGGAAGGGCGAATGACGTTCCCCTGAGCATCGACCAATTTTTGATTTTGTGGGGTTTAATGTCCCAAAACCACCGTATGAATATGAGAGACGCTGTGGTGGAGGGCTCCGGAAATTTCGATC
This sequence comes from Rhipicephalus microplus, assembly GCF_013339725.1. NCBI lineage: Eukaryota > Metazoa > Arthropoda > Arachnida > Ixodida > Ixodidae > Rhipicephalus > Rhipicephalus microplus. The sequence goes on from NC_051174.1 coordinate 26,828,930, forward strand.
ACCTGGGGTTCTTTAACGCGCACCCTAATCTGAGCACACGGGTCTATGACATTTCCGCATCCATGGGAAATGCAGCCGCCGCAGCCGGGATATGAACCCACGACCTGCGGGTCAGCAGCCGAGGAGCAGCAACTAAAGTGGGACCATCGTAAGGCGTCGTTACCTTCTTTAAATGTTCACACAAATCAGCACGTATAACAGGCAATGTCGCACTGTGTCCACGAAAGCATCGACTCGCACTCTTTCTACTTCCACAAAAACCATGATACACGGGCCTCATGGAAGGATTCCCGTCTTTAATTCGAATGCAGTTTTTACTCTAAAAACTGCATCGTTTAGTTTTCCGAATGAATATCAGAGGACAATGAGGCGGGCCGAAGTAGAGAAATGGAACGGCGGAAAGGCGAAGGCGAGCGGCGTCTCGTATTTCGGCTGTTCCGTGGTGCAGTCAATGCCAGAGGAAATGGAGAGCGGTGTGGGGGCGACGAATAACGCCGCCCTTGATAAGAGGCCCCACTGTTCAAATCTCGTTCACGCATGACATTCCGACGCTCATCTTGCTGGCGCTTTCGACAGAAACGAGATATGTGGCCGCGATAGCCACAGTATTAGCAGACAGGGCGGGACGAGCACCAGGGTGGAGAGTAGAAGGCGTGGGGGGCCCGTGGAGATTGCGCGGTCAGGTGGGCAGAAGAAGGGTCAGGGGGCCATCGAATGGTAGTTCACCGGGGGAGCGGCAGTGACCGATGCGTACGATGCTAGCGGCAACGTCGTGTTTACCTCGCTGGCAGGCATAGCAGCGCCCTGCGCGTAGGTTCGTATGGGCCGAGACGAGGGTGACTCGACGTGAGCCGGAGATTTCAGAGATGTCAGTTCCTCCCTGATAATTTTGCGTAATCTCGCTCCCGTAGACTGCGGAGAACACGGTGGAGAAGTGGGAAACCCATGTTATGCAACTCTTCACGTATTATGTCTCTTATGAGGTCACGGAGAGGTCTGTTAGATTGTTCGCCTATGCCTGGTTGTAGACGAATAGAGTCCAGAGCATCGAGGCGTGGACATGTCGTGACGACGTCGGTTATGCTAGCCGGGTTCTGAGAAACCAGGGCATTGAAGGCAACAGGGCCTATACCCTTGAAACTGTGGTGTACTTTGTCGGACTCCGGCATAGATGAATTGGCCCACCGGTAGAGGGCAAGAACGTCCTCGATGTAGGACGTGTATGACTCACTGGAGTGTTGTTGCCGAGTGTCAAGCGTTCTCTTCGCGACTGTGGACCGAATGACCGTTGTGCCAAAAACGTGACGTAGCTGGTGCTCGAAGGTAGCCCAGTCGGGTATGTCGATTATGCGGTTGAAGTACCAAGTCTTCGCCACACCGGTCAAGTAGAAAGATACGTAACGGAGCTTGGCGCATTCGTCCCAGCGATTAGCAACACGCACGCGGCTGTACTTATCGAGCCAGTCTTCCACGTCTTCCCCGCGACGTCCGGCGAACAGAGGTGGATCACGCTGGTGGCTGTGTACGTACACAGGAAGCGCGGCTGAAGATGGCGGGGGAGAGATGGCAGCAGTGACTGTAGCGGCGCCTGCAGGCTCGTTCTGTGACATGCTGCCAGACAGTGGAGGCAATCGGCGGCCTGAACTCAGCTCCGGGGAGTCGAGCGAAGTGGGAGAGGGCCGAGGACCGAAAATCCACCTCCACCACGTATGACGTCTAGGTTGAGACAGCGTTTACTTAGCCCAAGGGCTCAGCAACGAACGGGCTGTCTGAGACCGAGCGTGCACGCACCCGATGAAGATTGAGGTGACCCCCAGAGAAAATGAGGACAGGGACCCAGACGTATGATGATGATTATGATAATAAATATACGAGAAGCGCACGATAAATGCCCACAATATATATATATATATATATATATATATATATATATATATATATATACATATATATATATATATATATATATATATATATATATATATATATATATATAGGAAGAAAGAAAAGTGGATGAAAAAATTACCAGCTGTGAGCAGGAAACGAACCTACGACCTTCGAATAACGCGTTCGATGCTCTAACCATTGAGCTATCACAGCGGCCGTCCCTCCATCCACTTTTTTGGGTTTATATGTGAATTTCGAAATAGGAGTGACAGGCAGCGCCATCTATAAACCAAACAACGAGTGTGAAAACACTCTTATTCGCATGTTTGGCGTCACGTAGCACGTGAACTTATTATGAGCGGGCAGCTGATTAATTGTCCCTCTTATACAACCTAAACACACCAAGTCTGCCAGTATGAGACCCTCGTTCAATGAAATAAGGGAGAGAAGTGTATACCTAAGGGCTCGTATTTAGTGTTTTAACGCAATATTAATGAGATATAACAGATAGTAATGCCAAGAAATGTACAGGGGAAGTTATTAGAATAACTTCCCCTGTACATTTCTTGGCATTACTGTCTGTTATATCTCAATATTATGGTGGTAAAACACGTAAATACGAGCCCTTAGGTATACACTTCTCTCCCTTATATATACATATATATATATATATATATATATATATATTTATATATATTGCAGGGAATAAATTTTTGGACGCCGGTAAATAGTATGAATAAAAAAAGACACACGTCGAAAAACGGAAAGGTTTCTTTACATTTCGGCCGTGGGACCGGGCTTCGTCCGATTATATATATATATATATATATATATATATATATATATATATATATGTATATATATTGTGGGCATTTAGTATACCAATCCTCTTCATCTGTACATTATCATCATTATCATGTGTTGCTCATGCATCCTCATCGTTGTCGCGTAGCATCATCATCTTGGTCCGATCATCTCAGCTGTCGGCTGCCGGTTCTTCGGGCCTAATAAAGGTCTTCCAAACCAAGACTCCATACGTGGTGGAGCGTGCTGTTGGATCCCCCGCCATCCTCTCGGCCACTCTACCCCCTGGAGCTACGTTCAGGTCGCCGCTTGGGCCAGGTGTCCGGAAATATGTCGCATCAAGAAGAGGTCGGTGCTGCAGCCGTTCCCACTCCGCCACCGCGTGCCGCGCCTTTTCACGTCATTAAAAGCCCCAAGCGTGAGCCCCATACCTTCGCTGGTATGCGCGGGGAAGATGTGGAGGAATGGTTGGACGATTTCGAACGGGTCGGCGCTGCTAACCGGTGGGATAACACATACAAACTCGCTTACGTGTCATTCTACCTCACGGGTGTCGCGAAGACGTGGTTCCTCAACCACTTCATGGACATCCCCGACTGGTCAGCCTGCAAAGATCAGCTTCGCCATGTCTTTGGCACACCGGCTGTCCGTTCAGCTCTCGCAAAGAAAGCTCTTGCGACTCGGAAACAGCACATCGGGGAGTCGTATACATCCTACATCGAGGATGTCCTTTCACTTTGCCGCCGGGTTGACACCCCAATGACAGAGTCAGACAAGGTACGCCAGCTTCTTAAGGGCATTGGACCCGTCGCAATCAATGCCCTTGCAATCCAGAATCCGGCTACCGTTGCTGACGTTGCGAAAACCTGTCAGCGCCTCGAAGAACTTGAGTCGATGCGCCTACAACCGGACAGTGACGCGGCCCGTATTACGACTGATCCAAACCTACGAGAAACGATAAGGGTGATAATACGCGAAGAATTAGAATCAATGGGATTCACACTACCTTCAGTATGTACCATTCAGCCTTCTTCAACGTCATTGCGGGATGTCATCAGGGAGGAGCTTACGTCCATGTCCCATATGTCCCACCTGCAGCCCACTGTCGATCGTACTCTCCCATCGCTCTCGCATGCCGTCGCCGCACCATCAGGCACCGTCAGCTCGACGTCGCCACCACGAACGTACGCGTCGGTTGCTGCCGCACCTCCCAGAAGCTTTCCCACGAGCTTTGCATCTCCACCGCCTGAGCCATCATCTGTCCCTCTCACTGCTCTCTCTCCCGGTGCATCTAACACAAGCTACCACCCTCCTTATCGATCGACTCGCCCTACGTGCTATTATTGCGGCTACCGTGATCACATTTCACGCTTTTGCGGCAAGCGCCAGCAAGATGAGCGCCGAGGGTACGACATACGCGAACGAGACTATATCGCAGGAGCCTTGTACCAGGGCCGTCGTTATTCGTCACCGCCGCGTCGGTCTCCATCTCCGCCAGCATCTGGTGAACTGCGCAGTAGTCTTCGATCAACCAGACGCCGTTCACCATCGCCCTACCGTCGCTCCTCTTCTCCTCTTCAGCCTGCTTCCCTCGCTTCTGATCGGCGTCCGGAAAACTAAGCAATGCAGTTTTTGGAGGACAAACTGCATTCCTACACAGTACTCCAATTCCTTCAGCGCGCCCTTACAATATGATTGCAGTCTCAGTTGAGGGAGTAGACGTTGATGCTTTGGTGGACACTGGGGCTGGGTTTTCTATTATTCGTGCTGATTTGTGTACCCGTCTTCGAAAAGTCACGACGCCTTATGATGGACCAACACTGGTTACAGCCCAGGGAACGATGATTCGTCCTTCCGCTCTCTGTACTGCCCGTGTGCTAATCGACGACATTCTTCATCACATACAATTCGCTGTGCTATCCCCGTGCTCCCACGAACTCATTTTAGGCTGGGACTTTCTTTCGTCTGCTTCCGCGGCTATTTGTTGTGCACAACGTGTCGTCCATCTTACTGACACAGACCACTTGCTTAGTGACGAAACCTACAGGCCACTTCGACTCATCGCTGCTGTAGACATCGAGTTACCCCCGAAGGAACATCAATTAGTCACAGTTTTGTCCAACGACGTCGACTCTGGTGACATTTTGGTCACTCCATCACCTCGTTGCCTTAATAAAGGCATAGCTCTCGCATCAGGTGTGGCTCGTTTCAACGATGTATCAGCTGTCGTCGCTGCTACGAACACCACACCAGATGAAATTTTACTGCCGCGGGGCACTACTGTCGCCTGCGTTGCCGATCTGAAGCCTGTGTGCGTCGTGCCTCTTACCCCTGCCTCCTCTAAAGGCCATCCTGGAGATCATGCTGCTTCCTCGGCCTTTACAGCAGCCATCAACAAGCACTTGACAGACTCGTAGAAGCAGCAGCTGCTTGATTTGTTGGAAAAGCATGCAAACTCTTTTGATGTTCATTCATCCAGCCTAGGTCAGACAACTGCTACAGCACATCGTATTCAGACCGACGGAACATCCATTGTGCATCGTCTTCCGTACCGCGTCTCCCTAGCCGAACGAAAAATCATTGAGAAAAACGTAGACGATATGCTGCAACGGGAGATAATCCGACCCTCAACCAGTTCTTGGTCGTCTCCAGTGGTTCTGGTGCGTAAAAAAGACGGTTCCGTACGATTTTGCGTCGATTACCGAGCACTCAATAAGATCACTAGGAAGGACGTATACCCCATGCCACATATCGACGACGCCCTCGATTCTTTACAAGGTGCTGAATTCTTTTCAAGCCTCGACTTGCGTTCCGGCTATTGGCAAATCCCCATGCACGAAGAGGACAAAGAAAAAACTGCGTTTGCAACCCCGGACGGCCTATACGAATTCAATGTTATGCCGTTTGGTCTATGCAATGCGCCCGCAACTTTTGAGCGCTTGATTGACACCGTACTGCGTGGCCTGAAATGGAAGACTTGCCTATGTTACCTCGATGACATTATTGTATCTTCATCGACGTTTTCTCAACATCTGCAACGCTTGGACGAGGTCCTGGCTTGCCTTGCGGGCGCTGGTCTTCAAATTAACACCAAGAAGTGCCATTTCGCCAGCAGATCTATCAAGGTCCTCGGTCATGTTGTGAGCAAGGACGGAATTCGTCCAGACCCTGAGAAAACTGCTGCGGTGCTTCGATTCCCTCGCGCTGACAAGCCGAAAGATTTGCGAAGTTTCCTTGGTCTCGCCTCTTACTTTCGGCAATTCATACAAAACTTTGCCTCCATAGCCGCACCACTACATAAGCTACTTGCTTCTGGTACGCCCTTTCAGTGGTCTCAGGAATGTGAATCGGCTTTCGACAAATTGAAGAGTGCCCTCACGACCGATCCTGTACTTTCTCACTTTCGCGATGGTGCACCGAGCTTCCTCCATACAGACGCTAGCGGCCACGGTTTAAGAGCCGTGCTCCTCCAGCGCGACAACTCTTCGCGAGAGCGAGTCGTAGCGTACGCCAGCCGCGTCATCTCCGCAGCCGAGAGGAACTACACGATCACCGAGAAGGAGTGCCTCGCCATCGTTTGGTCAGTGCAGAAATTTCGTCCCTATCTTCATGGCCGCCATTTCACCATTGTGACCGACCACCATGCTTTATGTTGGCTTTCGACACTCAAGAACTTGTCGGGACGCCTTGGCCGCTGGATTCTACGCCTACAAGAATATGATTTTGACATCGTATACAAGTGTGGCAGAAAGCATAGCGACGCCGATGCTCTCTCTCGCTGCCCACTACCAGCGGCTCCCCTCAGCGTTTCCGCAATCACTTTGCACAACACGCCCTCGGAGACCACGTCTACGGCGGTTTCCTCTCTCGCCTCCATGGACCAGCTGCCTTCGGACGACCCGCACGATTTTTCTTCTCGACAGCTGGCTGATCCATACTGTCGACGTATTATAGGCTACCTCACTGGCAGTTCCCGTCCACCTAATGCGAGGCTCCGTCGCCAACTCTCGCCGTTTAAGCTGGACAACTCGGTGCTGTACCGCAAAATTTACCATCCTGACGGTCAGCGCTGGGTTCCCGTTCTACCCCGATCGCTTCGGTCCGAAGTCCTCAGAGCACTTCATGACCATCCGACGGCAGGTCACCTTGGTTATCACAAAACCTACGATCGCCTTCGAAGTCGGTTTTATTGGCCAGGTATTACCACTAGTGTAGCTCGATACGTTGGGTCCTGCACTACCTGTCAATCTAGAAAACTACCCACATCTGCTCCAGCCGGTACACTACAGCCTCTTCCGTGCCCAGCCACACCATTCGAAGTTGTAGGCATCGATCTTTATGACCCCCTTCCAGTCAGCGCTGCTGGAAACCGATGGATAGTAACAGCCGTTGACCATTTGACGCGCTACGCCGAGACGGCATCCGTCACTACCGGTTCAGCTTCTGAAATTGCCGATTTCATCCTCCGAGCCATTATACTGCGTCATGGTGCTCCACGTGTATTGCTCAGTGACCGTGGAAGGGCCTTCCTTTCACAACTAGTGAACGAACTTCTTCGCGCTTCTGGCACAACTCACAAGACTGCCTCTAGTTATCATACCCAAACTAACGGCCTCACTGAGCGATTTCACCGCACTCTTTCTGACATGATCGGCGCCTACGTTCAACCAGACCACAAGAACTGGGATGTAGCCCTACCATTCGTCACTTTCGCCTACAATACGGCTATTCAGCGGACAACCGGCTACTCACCATTTTACCTAGTTTATGGACGCTCCCCTACTTCTCTCCTGGACGTCTCTTTCTTTACCTGCCATGTGAATTCATCTCCATCCTCTTCAGAGGAATACATTTTACGGCTCGCAGAGAGCCGCCAACGTGCTCGTATAAACACTGAAGCCCGACAGCAAGACAGGAAGCTGGTTTATGATGAATCCCATCGTGCTGTATCCTTTCAACCTGGAGACGAAGTGCTTCTTTTGACGCCTATTCGCACACCTGGTTTGTGCGACAAAGTCCAGCCACGGTTTATCGGGCCGTACACAGTTCTTGAAGAAACTTCACCAGTGAATTATCGCGTGACGCCACTTGTAGCCCCAGCTGATCGCCGTTATCGAACTACTGAGGTAGTCCATGTGTCCCGTATGAAGCCCTTCATGCGACGTTCTTTGTCCCCTTGACTTGCCGCGGCCAGGCTGGCCGCTTTCACGTGGGGGGAATTAGTGTGGGCATTTAGTATACCAATCCTCTTCATCTGTACATTATCATCATTATCATGTGTTGCTCATGCATCCTCATCGTTGTCACGTAGCATCATCATCTTGGTCCGATCATCTCAGCTGTCGGCTGCCGGTTCTTCGGGCCTAATAAAGGTCTTCCAAACCAAGACTCCATAATATATATATGTATATATATATGTATATATATATATATATATATATGTATGTATAGATATGTATATATATATATATATATTTATATATACTGTACACAAATACCTAAAGCGTATACTGTACTGATTAGAACAGAAACTTACCACCATATTCACAAACACTTGTTGACTCGACCCTTCATTCGAAACGCTCCTTAAGAGGCGTTTTCCATTCACAAACCGCCCTTCATTTGAAATGCTTCTTTCACTTGAGGAAATCTCAAGCGGTTCCTCGAGATTGTCAAGGAAGCGCTCGAGCTACCTTGAATTGTCCGTCGAGTGAAGTTTCTGCGCCAACACCGCGTACTTGACGAAGCGTGTCTCGCTTTGACGGCGTTTCTCGATCAATTAGGCTGCCACCACCGCGTTCTTTCGACAATGATGGTACGCGTTTACTACGGAGCTGTCTTCGAACGGTTCTGCAACGGCTACTTAGGCGCCGGGAGAGGCGGACGTGGTGTCAAGAGGAGCGCTCACCAGTGCCGTGATGTGTTGTGTTCCGCGCATGAGCCAGTGGATTTCCTGGCTTCGGGTGTGAGTACACTTGTCGTGCAATTGCTCTATGACTTGCTGCGGCCACCAGTGATTTCAAGTGTTTCGATGAAGCTCGCACACCACATGAGTTCAAGCGTGGCACGAAAACTTGACATAGAAGTGGAGAGGAAACGTAACAGCTATTTTTCGATGCGATGCATTCATTGTACACCTGAGTGGCTTCCTCTTCAGTCATTTTTTGCTGCCGAAGCCAAAATATACGATGAAACATACTTTCGTTAGATGATCGTCTGTATCTTCGAGAAGGTAAGTTCTTCTGGTTTCTTTTTTTAGGCGCGAAGCTCCTTATAGCAGCACCCGTTCGTCCCACGTCCCCTCATTGTATGTAACCAGTCTTACGCTTTGACCTGCAAGGTGGTGCTAAGTATAACATTTTGACCTCCAAGGTGGGGCCAGTGAGAGATTTCTTCTGTGCGTTGTTTAACAATAAAAAATAGGGCTCAATGTACACGCCAATGGCTGCTAATGGGGAATGAGAGACAGGAGCATTCGGCTTTTAGTCAACGCGCACGCTGCGATCGCCATTAGCAGCCGTTGGCATGTACATTGAGCACTTTCGGACAAGAAAGGGTTGCTACAACATACTCGCTGGGTGTAACCTCCTTAGTTTTAGAAAGGTTTAGCGAGCATTGAGCCGCAGGCCCATGAATACAATGAACTAGTATATACCATGAATGAATTCGAGGTGGTTAAAGGGGGGAAGCAGATACGAAGCGCAAGCCGTAAGAAAATAAAAGCTGAATCCTCCTGTCTCTCATTTCACATTAGCAGCCACTGGCATGTACAACGAGCACTATCTGACAGGAAAAGGTTGCTACGTTATACTCGCTGGGCGTAACCTCCTTGGTTTTAGAAAGGTTTAGCGAGCGTTGGGCCGAAGTGCCATGAATACAGTGAACTAGTTTATACCATGAACTCAAGGTGGTTGAAGGCGGGAAGTAGACCAGAAGCGCAAGCCGTAAGAACGTGTGCGTGTGCCACCTCTCGTTTAGTCCTTGGAATATCCACTGAATGGCGGTGCTTCTATATGGGGAATATATGATGAAAAGGTGCGAGATGGTGGTACTTGGAGTGTTGAATAGATGGACGAACGGACACACAGACAGATGTATGGATGGACGCATGCACGGGCGCAGGGGCGGATGCATGAACGAACGCTGGGACGGGCGCACGAACAGACGCATGGACAGTCACACAGACGGACGCATGGACGGACGAATGCTTCGCCCCACTGTCCATCATTCACTCCGTGGATATGCTGCAAACTTTTTTTTGTTCGTTTCTCCTCTCCCTGATTAGGTCAGATCACTATTAGAGACAGTTTAGGAAGAGCAAAACACAATGCGATTGGGCCCGATGAGTGTGCTGTTGTTGCTACTACGCGTGAAACATATCTTGGATATACCATGTCTATGCAGCTCCCAATATGAATGAACAACCACACCAACCTTTAGAGAATTAAACAGAGGTTTGTGCTCAGTGAAATGTGCATGTGCGCAACAATGCATGGAGTGTCGTGTAACTGTGCAAACATATGAAATAGAAATACAGCAGATACATTATAAGGTTTTTTTCAATGGTTGACTGCCCCCTCCCCCCTCCAAGAGATACTGCTGGCTACGCCATTTCATTCGTGCAATGAGATAATTGAATTACATAACCATATGTCTGTTAAGCTGCTCAAGTGCCTGAGCCAAACATGCGTCAAAATAAGCAAAGCTCAATAACTCAACCATGTCTCTTCTTTAATGCAAGAAATAATAATGAATGTGTGCACTACGAGAAGTAAATAAAAATGTGGCTTTGTTGTTCTAGCTATTGCGTTTTTCTATGATAATGTTACGAGTAACTTGTTTAATGATATTTTTACAGCACACAGAACTTGACGAGCAAGATGGTGCCAGACCAGCGTCAAACGAAAACTCACCTCGTCCTCCTCTTTCATGCAACCGTGTTTATCGGCTGTTATGTATCATGACCCCCAGCGGTAGAAGCACCGTCCCGGTGCTAAATTTATGCAGATGTTCTCGAAGGGGGATAATAGGGCTTTAGCCGAGCCACGTGAACGGTGTCGCTCGGAGCTGACGATGACTTTGTTGGATCGGTTGGAACAATCTCGTACGTGACATCTTTCACTTGGCGATCGATACGGAATGGTCCAGTATAGGACGAAAACAGTTTTTCAGACAGTCCCACACGCCGAGTAGGTGACCAGAGAAGCACGAGAGAACCCGGAGCAAAGTGCACGTCCCTATGGTGAAAATTGTAGAGCTGTTGTTGGCGCGCCTGTGAAGCCTGTAGACGGTTACGGGTGACTTGGCGCGCGTGGTCGGTGCTTGCAATGGCTTCCCCAGCAAATTCAGTGGCCGCAGGTAGTAAATTGTCTAAGGGTAGAGTTGGGTTCCGTCCATATAGTAGATAGAAGGGCGAATAGCCGGCAATGTTGTGACGAGATGAATTGTAGGCGAACGTCTCATACGGCAAATGAATGTCCCAATCATGGTGGCCTGGCGCAACGTATTTGGCAAGCATATTGGTTAGAGTCCTGTTAAGGCACTCCGTGAGGCCATTTGGGTGGGGATGGTGCGAAGTAGTAAATTTGTGCTTGGTATGGCAAGACCTCAGGATTTCATGAACGACAGCTGATAAGAACGTGCAGCCACGGTCGGTGAGAAGTTGACGGGGAGCACCGTGCACTAATATTATGTCGTACAGCAAAAAGTCCGCAACGTCGGTAGCGCAGCTGGTCGGGAGTGCTCATGCGATTGCGTACCGCGTCGCGTAGTCCGTGGCAAGAGCAATTCATTTATTTCCGGTTGTGGAGAGTGGAAAACGGCCCAACAGGTCGAAACCAACTCAAACGAAAGGCTCGTTGGGAACGTCGATCGGCTGAAGGTAGCCGGCGTTTTGCGATGCTGACAGGACTCACAAGCGGCGACATAGCGTCGAACAGAGCAGGCAAATCCAGGCCACAAAAACCGACATCGTACCCGATCGTATGTACGAGAAACGCCCAAATGGCCCGTCATTAGAGCGTCATGAAGTTGATGCAGGACAGTGGAACGCAGGTGCGCTGGGATGACAGGAAGTAAGTCTGATCCAAAGGAAAAAAAGTTACGGCAATATAGGATCCCGTCTTTCACCAAAAACATTCGTAGGGGCGGGTCGCGAGGCGTTGACTCCAGTTTGTCAATGATGGCTCGTAAAGAAGCATCACGACGTTGCTCTTCGCTAATGTTCAACAGCTGCGACACGGAAAAAACGTCCGTGATAGCGTCAGTATCGGTTGCTTCGTCAACAGGGTAGCGGAATAAACAATCCGCATCCTGGTGTAATCGCCCTGTTTTATACATTACAGAGAAGGTGTACTCATGAAGGCATAGAGCCCAACGAGTGAGACGTCCCGTGGGGCCCTTTAGGGAGGCCAGCAGCAGTGCGCGTGACGATCCGTGAAATCACGGAATAAGCGCCCGTACAGGTATGGACGAAGCTTGGCGACTGCCCATACAAGGGCGAGGCACTCGCGCTCCGTGATGGAATAGTTGCGCTCTGCTGAAGATAGCAGTCGACTTGCGTAGGCTATAACGCGGTCATGTCCCCGTTGTTGCTGCAATAGCACAGCTCCCATTTCGTGTCCACTGGCGTCCCTGTGAACCTCGGTTGGGGCTAATGAATCAAAGTGAGCCAAGATTGGTGGCGTTGTAAGCAGTTTCGTGAGTTGCGAAAACTATTACGCTTGGTGATGGCCCCTGATAAACGAGGCGTCGTTCTTCAAGAGGTCTGTGAGGGGGCGTCTATTGGTCGCGAATTCATTAACAAAGCGTCTGAAATATGAGCACAGCCCCACAAAACTGCGGACATCCTTTGCGGTCCTCGGAACGGGAAAGTTCGTGACTGCGCGAATTTTCTCTGGGTCTGGACGCATGCCTTGGGCATCAACAAGGTTACTGAGCACGGAATTTGACGACGAGCGAAGTGGCACTTGGAGGCGTTAAGCTGGAGTCCGGCTCGACGAAAAACGTCCAGAATAGATGACAAACAATCAAGGTGCGAGTCGAATGTGGGCGAAAAGACAATAACATCGTCAAGGTAACACAAGCAGGTGGACCATATAAACCCTTGGAGCAATGAGTCCATCATTCTTACAAATGTGGCTGGGTGCATTGCAGAGACCAAAGGGCATCATCCTAGACTGATAACGACTGTCAGAAGTGATGAATGCGGTGTTCTCGCGGTCCATCTCGTCAATGGCTATCTGCCAGTACCCTGACCGAAGGTCAATAGTTAAAAAATAGGTGGCACCGTACAGGCAGTCGAGGGCGTCGTCGATGCGAGGTAAAGGATGAACGTCTTTTTTGGTAATTTTGTTAAGGTGACGGTAATCGACACAAAAGCGCCATGTTTCATCTTTTTTTAACAAGGACGACTGGAGAAGCGCAGAGACTGCATGAAGGCTCGATGATGTTTTTCGCAAGCATTTTGCCTACTTCGTGTTGTAATATTGCACGCTCCGACGCAGACACACGGTAGGGGCGTCGGTGAATGGGAATTGCATGGCCAGTATTTATGCGATGGGTGACAATGGTCGTTTGGCCTAAAGAGTTGCTGGCAAAGTCGAAATTGCTACGATAGCCCTCAAGATCGTGGCAAAGCACTGCAGCGTGCTCAGACGTGAGGTCCGATGACACCATTCGATGTCGGTGCCCAAAGAACGTGATGGAGTGAAACCACTGACTGAGCTGCAGCAATCGTCAACTCTGAAGGGCTCGACATGGTCATCTTGGGGAGCGGTAATTTGGGCCAGGGAGATACCCTGTGGCAGAACTTGGGTGGTGAGTGAAAAGTTGACCAGTGGAAGGAAGGTGCGGTTTCTCGTAATCGTCCAAATCATATGCGCCACATCAACCCCATGCGTAAGCATCACGGCAGGAATCGGGGCCACCATGGAATCACCATCAGGTACTGGTGGCATGAAGGATAAGTCGACATGGGTGACATAGTTAGGAGGGAGGCGCGTGAAATCAATGCAGCAGAAGCTGGTTTGCGGTGGGCTGGTCGGGTCGGAAAAGAGGGGTAAATCGAGTTGCAGAGAGCCAGCTGAACAGTCTATGAGGGCAGAGTGCGTGGCTAGAAAATCCATACCGAGAATGAGCTCATGAGGCAATGTTCGATACTAGCGAAAAGAACGACATTGCTTCTCTCCCCAATGGACACTCGTGCAGAGCACATGCCAAGAAATGCGGCAGTTCCTTCATCGTCGACTCGTACAGCTCGGATGAGGGAGCCCGTGACAACTTTCTTAAGTCGGCGGTGAAGGTTAGCACTCATAATGGACACATGCTTGCCAGTATCTATCAATGCACTGACACGAACATTGTCGACACTAACGTCCAAAAGGTTCCGGTTCTTTGTTAACGTTAATAGAGAATTTTTTACGAAGGTCGTCAATGCAGTTCCACCTCCAGAAGCTGCACGGATTAGTTTTCCGGTCGCAGGTGCTGCGAATAGGTCGGGGGGGGGCAGCACGGCGTTGTGGGGGCGGCCGAGACTGACGACGAGCAGGGGACGATGACTGGTCGTTTCGAGGTCTGCTCAGAGGTGCTGTAGGAGCGGGAAATGTGGTTGGCGTTGATAGAGGAAGTGATGGGGACGACTGGCGAACAGAAGGGGCGTGATACTGAGGTGCATATTGGGATGGTAGAGCCCAGTGGCTGCGGCAGTGACGAGCGATATGACCAACGCGTCGACAGTTAAAACATGGGCCTTTCATCAAGAGTACGCCATTCGGACGGATTGCGTTGTATGCGAGGCGCAAAAGGGGTACTATAAGGAGGCTCATCAGAGTATACGGTAGGAAGAGGATGTAGGCCGACATTCGATAGCTCTTGACGAACGACCACTTGTATTAAAGAGATCGTGGTCGGGGAAGGCGCAGGCGTTGGTAATGGCGTGGCTACCGGTTGTGCTGCCTCGACCTCTCGACGAATGATGCGCGTAAGGTTGTCACATCGAGGGGCCTGGTGGAAGGCGTCGTCACACGAACAAGTGACCGCTGTGTTAGGAAGGCGCACGATGCTTTTGGCTACATGGCGTGCTTTAGCTTGTTCGAGACGTCGGCAGTCTTTAAGGATTGTGTCGGTGCTCGAGACGTTGTTAAAAACCAACAGGTTGAAAGCATCGTCAGCAATGTCTTTCAAGACATGGTTAACCTTTTCGTCTTCCGACATGCACTGGTCGGCCTTGGAACAAAGGGCCAAGACGTCAAGAATGTAAGAGACGTACGATTCGGTAGGAGACTGGGCCCGTGTGGCAAGAGTCTTCTTCGCAGCGAGCTGACGACCAGATAAATGCCAAACAGGTGACGTATCTTTTTTTGAAGAGACCAGCTCGTTATGTCGGCTTCGTGGCTTTCAAAACATGTTCGGAGAGTGCCTTTCAGGTATAAAAGCACGCTGGCGAGCATGAGCGTGGGATCCCAGCGGTGAGTAGCACTGACGCGCTCGCACCGGTTCAGCCAAGTGTCAAGATCGATCGTACTATCACCGGAGAAAGTGCCGGGATCACGGTGGTGCGGGAGTGTGACCTAGGTGGTGGCTTGGACTGATGAGGGCGGCGTAGAGGAAGGACCAGCAGTCGAAGCAGTTAAAAGGTCGCTGATGGTGCGACCACTGCGCGTCTCCATCGAGGTAAGGGGGTCGTCCACCTCCACCGATAATGTTACGAGTAACTTGTTTAAGTAACTATTTATAGCGCACAGAACTCGACGAGCAAGATGGCGCCAGACCAGCATCAAACTAAAACGCACTTCATCCTCCTCTTTCATGCAGCCGTGTTTAGAGGCTGCTATGTATCAATATTTCATGCCTCTTTTGTGCAGGGGCCAGGCTGCCGACAGAAAAACATAGAGGAAAGGTCTCTTGAAACGTGCCGTATTCGCAATGCATTGCAAAGTTTGCACAACTGTATACAAAAGGACTAAATCTGCAGCGAATGCGTGCAGCTGCACTGCATAAGACACGCTATGGCGTATACTACGTCGATCCTATTTATGATGTCCTACGATCACGAACTTTATTTCGAGAGTGTGTCAGCTGCATATGCTTGATTGATGCACCCTTCGCAGTTGCACTCTTGTGTTCGCCACATGGCTCTTCATGGGCGAAATGTAACAAAGGTTCATATTGCCATTCACAATTCCTACTTCGTTCATTGTTTATACATAAGTATTGTCATGTTCGTATTATCAGGATGAGACAGAATCAAAAGAATAACTTCGATTCCACAAGAAAGCAGTACTACAGAAATCAAGATTGATTTCTGCACCAGCACCACTCCCCTTCCATGAAACTGGTTCCAATGTGCAGACTTGCTAATGTTGCAACAATAGCAAATTATTTATTTACAAGGGTTTGACCAGATGCATTCACGATGTCTGAAATACTCTTGATCTGTTTTTACTACTTCGTTGCACTGGTCTTCGTAAAATCAGCAGAGTAAAATACTCTGCTTCTTGACGACACTTTCTCCAAGGTTCAGAGAACCCAAACGGCTGTTGTTAAGACAGAACAGCGCCAAAAGTCAGAAGCGGCTCCAATTTTATGATTTCCAAAAGAATGAAACATTTCCTATAAATGATGTAGAGCCGATGCTTTAGATTGAAGCAAAGAAACCACAATTATTTTTAAGAGGTATTTCTGGAAGTCTTGATCTACCAATAAAAGCCAAAACATAAGTAATTCGTGCATTTGCGAATGTGCTTTTGAGCTTGGAAATAAAGGAGACGGGACAAAAATTTTAGGACGTGGCCACTGTATGCACTTGGAGACGCAAGCTACAGAGATTTAAAGGTTACGTCTATTCGAATCTCTCATATTAGAGCATCCACAAATGCAAGGTGAAAAGACAGAAAAAAATAACTGCTTACTCAGGAATCCTTCGAAGATTGAAATTTTAAAATTGCAACACACACACTCACAAACATGCACTCTTAGCCGATCATATATGCTGCTAATTGACGAAAAAAAAACAACTTTAAATTGCGGTTTTCGCCATTAGTTGAAGAAAGGCACACGATCAGTTTTCTCAACTTGCGTAGCAGTCTAATCCAAACGCTCAGTCACGAGTATACCATGCCTACTTTTTAAGGCTACCCAGGTATAACCTTGAATATCAGTTACGAGCATTGTCTTCCAAACTTTCTATCACATGAAGAGAAAAAACTACGAGAGTGCCACGTTCAAGTTCACAAATAATGAGAAAAATAAACATAGAACATGTAGTCCCCCAAAATCAGGAAGTGTGCACGTACTCCCGCAGCGAAAACGAATATACGTACTGGTAATCTTTGTACACAATGCGGTGGTTAATTCAAAAAGCAGGCCAATGTAATGTGATACAAAGTAAAAATTACTCACTCCACCACGTTACCCATTCGGTGACCACACTAGTGATAAGAAGGCTCCCAGCAAAGCGAAAGTAAAAACAGCAACAAGCCATCTGTTGTGCTTCCTCTCATCACTCGCATAGTTCGTTAGTCACCCCGGTGAAAGTAGGGTCTCAAAGAACGCACACGCAGACACTACCGTGCATATAAACTGCAAAAAAATAGACGCATACGGGACGAAATAGACTAAGCACGTAGAAACTTTCAGCAGCAGACGAAATGCCATCAGTTGTTCGTTCAGGTGCCTGGGTGCCACTGTTGCCAGACTTGAAGCAGGAGTTTCGCTGACTCTACCGACTCAAGGCTTAAGAAAACACGCTACCACTCTAAATGCATGTATTTCGCTGTATTGTCAATTTATAAAAAAAAGAATTAGTAAAAAAATCATTCATTTATTATAAAAGATAGGCTTTTCTTAACCAGAATTGCGAACACTCTCGTTATCAGGCGCTTTTCTCGGCCCGTGCAGTTCACACTAGGGGAGGGAGCATTCCCAAGGCTTCCCTTGGCGAAGGCAGTCGGGGGGAGCGTCCATGAAATGCAGCGGCTCCTTGAGTGGAGGAGCACGCTCCACCTTGACTTCGTCAAGTCGAGCGGAGCCCTTGAGTGAAAAATTGTTTGTGAATACGGGCCTCCGATTTTTAAGCGCGAGAATTTGAAATGGATAATGAAGGTACACATAGTATGAAACTCTTTGTACACAGTGAACATAACTTAGCACAACTAAGTGTACAACAGCGACAATAACCATAAAAGCATTCGTGTAATATAAATTACAATTATACAAGTATTGATGCAGACTCATAGACACGAGATTGTACTGCAACGGCTGATATGGCCGTTATATCAAACTAAATATGCCAATAGAAATTATACGCAAGGAGATGTGGTATATATATAAATAAATATATATATATATATATATATATATATATATATATATATATATATATATATATATATTTATATATAT
This sequence comes from Rhipicephalus microplus, assembly GCF_013339725.1. Lineage (NCBI taxonomy): Eukaryota > Metazoa > Arthropoda > Arachnida > Ixodida > Ixodidae > Rhipicephalus > Rhipicephalus microplus. Next base: position 26,847,023 of record NC_051174.1, read on the forward strand.
TTATATTGCCACGTTCTATTCCTCAAGTTTTGTTATTGCCCCAAAACACTACACAATTCTCAGCGTAAACTGCGCCTGCAGTTTTCGAGAAGCTTCCGGACTGCAGTAGATCATTTCGATAAGATCACGCCGACTCCACGAACTGTACAGATTATTCTGAAACCTACGCCGCCGCCAGCGATTATGCTAGAACATTCGATGGCAAGAGTTTAAATGCCGACGCACTTCGCCGCTTCTCAGTAGTTGATCGACGGCCGATGCTCCGTTCGCCGCTATCAGTGCAAGACTGCTACTGTAGTCTGACTTCCCGTTTACTGGGCACAGGTTCGACCAAATAAACAATATATTATTCGACTGGAAGTGTGCTCCATTCATCCTCGTCACGACCCCCTGACAATATATATATATATGTATATATCAGATCTAATCACAATAAGGTGTTATTAGAAGGTTGTAGGTTTGATTACTGCTCACGGCAAGTTACTTTTTCACCCACTTTTCTTATTCTTATGTGCATTACATTGGTTCCAATGACTTCGCCTTTACATTCCTAGCCATGATTCACTGTTAGATCTCTTTATTAGTGTGTCAAAACACGGGAAAACGAGCCCTTAGTATACACTTCTTTTCCATATATATATATATATATATATATATATATATATATATATATATATATATATATATATATATATATATATATATATATATACACTTCATCTGCTGATAGGACGTGAACGTTCGAACTTTATTCGGATGTCCGAGAAGTTTCAATGCCCATTGGGTCTAGATGAGTCTGCACCCTCTCCCTTGACCCAGCAGAAGCGTACGTCTGTGTGCACGCATAGTCGTGGGCATGGGAACAGGGGAGGGTTCCCTTTCTAGTTATCTAAGAGAGGGCAGCGTAAGGTGCCTGATACATTAACAATATAAGGGAAAAGGGGCGCTCTTATGAACCCTCGGCAAGCCCCATAGGCGGGAGAGGGCAGCGCTCAGGCCCTTCTCTGAATTGCCGATGGTTGTCTGCGGCTTTTACCGAAAATTATTGATAAAAATGGGTGTTATTAAAAGCCTTCGGCAAGTTCCTTCCCCCCCACCCTGATGGGGACCCTGGGCGCGTCCATATGTGCCCGTAGACATGTAGTAATTGTAACGGGGTTAATTTGCAGAGCAGAACGCAGAAGACGAAGCAGTCAGCAGCGTGCGGCTACAGTGTCTAGAAATACACTGCCTAGTGTGCTGAGCGTGGGCTAGGAGATGGCCCCGCAGCTGATGACTGCCGGCAGCGCCTGCATAGTGTGCTGCTGTGCAAGTGGGTGCATTCGCGTTCAATCCTTGCGCTCCGCAAGTGCTGTGAAGCCTGCAGGAGGCCGAGCCACGCGAGGCCAACTATTAATTTTCTGCATATTAGGAGTGTTTTTTTTACATGAAGCTTTATTGTATGGGAACTAATCGATCGCTATCACAGTGCTGGCGCTTTGCAATAGCAAATGAAGATCATTTTGTGGCATACATTTCGCGATCCACTACTGCCTGCAATAAAAACAAAGACGCCGATCTCACGTAACTTGGCAATAATGCTATGCAAGGTAACTCAGTTGTACTTTTTTATTAAGTGAAATATCATGAAGTGGCCCTATTAATATGCAAGTAACTCGATAGTCAACACTGGAACTAGCATTGGCGTTTTACGAATATTTGGCTCTTCTTGCAAAGTATTTCGAGGAAACTAAGTTAAGGGAGTGATCGTGAGAACACCCAGACGTAGGCGATTCTATATAGATAGATAGATAGATAGATAGATAGATAGATAGATAGATAGATAGATAGATAGATAGATAGATAGACACGCAGACAGACAGACACATGGGCGAACGAACGGATCGACAGACAGAGAGACAGGCGGACAGACAGATGAACGGATGGACGCAGGGATAGACAGACGGACAGGCGGACAGACGAACTTACGGATGGACAGACAGACAGACAGATGGATGGACAGACAGACGTAAGGACAGACAGATGAATGAACGGGTAGACGGAAAGACAGACAGACAGACAGACACACGAATAGACAGACAGACAGACGGACAGATGGATGGATGGACAGACGGAAGGACAGGCAGACAGTTGGACAGACAGACAGACAGACAGACAGATGGACAGATGGACGGACGGACAGATAGACAGATAGATAGATAGAAAGATAGATAGATAGATAGATAGATAGATAGATAGATAGATAGATAGATAGATAGATAGACAGATAGATAGATGCTCAAAGTGGTTGCAGTACGCAAAGAAATTATTTTGAAGAACCATGGACAGTATAACCACCAGAGTTATTTTTTTCAAATGGGCTTTGTTTTTGAGAGCAAGAATTATCACAGAAGACCCTAAAACCTTTACGTCTTAGTTTACATTCCATTAGAATTTGAGTGAAAACAAAGATTGATAACATGCCAATGATTAGTGTCTGACACTCGCTGCATATGACACTCAAAACGTTGTTGGAAAGGGAGTCGGACGTTGACATGCGAGAAAAACTGTGTGAATAAATTTCGAAAAGGTACTTTTGATTTTTTAAATAAATATTATTATTTGAAATTTTGCCTAAACGGCCATTTCATTCCCAACACCGTTCACCCTAATGCGAAAAGATAGTTTAATGGAGTAACTCTCAGAATGCTTTTCTCACACGACAGCCTTCGGATTCAGCCTTCTGTCTGCCCTCTTGATCCTACATTTTTATTCATGAAACCGTGCTGGATCCGTTAGGGTGGGGAACAAGACACCTTTTCCTTGTTCGACAGATAGCTTCTTTGACACAGCGGCACAATACACGTCCTTTCTTTGCATTGCCGCTTAGTTTTTAAAATCTCACGGTGGTGCAGTGTACATATGGCGCCATCGAACTTGACAGTAAATCAGATGGCAGCTGTCGCACACTCATATTAAACGTCGCGAGGCTCCGGCAGCAACAAGACGAGAGCACCTTCGTGCGTTAGTGCACCCTCTCGACACGCAGCGCCGCTTGTGGCATCTGAGTGCAGTCATCACATGCGCGGCCACCCACTCTCATACGGAATGCGCGCGCTCAGCGCACTAGGTGGTATGTTTCTAGACACTGCAGTCCGGCCAAGCGCAGCAAGCATGAACTTATGCTGATGGCAATGCCCCTGATGGGCCGAGAAATGTCGCTGTGGCACCTCCTCTTCACTCCAATCCCCCTCCGCAGAAAAAGGTGCCATCTTGGCGGATTAGGAAGAAAAAACGACTAATTGGACATAGTATGGCTTGAGGCTAGAGACGTGGACCGTGTCACGGCCGCGTTAGCGTAAGTCTGTGGATGGGATGATGAGCTCCACAATATAGTTGATGAGTGACCTTTGCTCTACAACGTGGCATGGCCCGAGGTATTTAGGAAGAATTTTCGCGGAGCGGCCAGGTGCAGTAGCAGGTGCCCGAAGTCATGCCAATGAACCAGGCGGAAAGTTTGGAGCCGAATGGTCTCCAGGCTGGCGGAATTGCTGCTGCCACTGGTCCTCTGTAGAAAAAGAGCGGGCAAGGTTGCGGCATTCTTCAGCATGTGGGGCCGCTTCAGACAGAGTTGTACTTTCGGACTTATCAGGTTTATATGGAAGAATAGTGTCTACTGTATTGGAAGGTTCCCGTCCATGTAAAAGAAAGTACGGCTGAAACCCAGTAGTAGCTTGTACGGCAGTATTATACGCGTAGGTGACAAACGGGAGAACTTCGTCCCAACGTGAATGATCAGAGGCGACATACGTCGACAGCATAACGCCAAGAGCATGCTTGAAGCACTCCATCATGCCATTCGTTTGAGGTGGTTCGCTGTACTTGTGCGGTGCACGATTCGCCATTCGTTGAGCAATGCCTTCAAGGCGTGAGAAACGAAGGCACGTCCTCTGTCAATTCAGATATCGCAAGGGGCACCATGACGAAGAAGAAAACATCGAAATAGAATTGTTCTAACGTCACGCGCTCTGGCAGTCGGCGGCGCGGCTGTTTAGGCATAGCGTGTCAGACGGTCTGTCGCAACAGTAATCCAGCGATTACCAGCTCGAGATATAGGTAGTGGTTCGTAAATGTCAATTGCGACGCCATGAAAAGGTCGACTAGGACAAGCAAGAGGTTGTGACGGGTAGACTTGCCCGGGAGGTAACTTTCATCGTTAGCACTGAGCGCACGTTCGAATGAATTTCCGCCCATAGTTATACATGCCACAACAATAATATCTAAGCCGAAGCCTAGCGTATGTCTTGAAGAGGCCTGCGTGGACGCACTGTGGGTCAGCGTGAAAGGCTTCACAGATAATAGTTTGGAGATGGCGGGGTATTACAGGGAGACACTTGCGACCGCCGGAAAGGTAGTTGCGTCGACAAGGAAGATGATCCCTTAGGCAAAAGTTGCTAGCCTGGCGGTGGAGAGCGCGAGATGGCGAAGGAGTGAGAGGATACGAAAGAATGCTTATGAGGCCACTGATCCAAGGATCCTTTCGTTGTTCTGCCGTCATGTTGCGCAAGGCAGAAGACGCCAGTGCAGGCTCGAGGGAAGAGATGTAAACACCTTCATCCGATAGGGGTGAGTGAGAAAGGGCGTCGGCGTCTGGTGCTTACGACCGGATCTGTAAATAACGCGGATGCCGTACTCCTGAAGTCTGAGCGCCCAACTAGCAATTCGTCTGGAACAATTGGCATGGTGGTGAGTGACGACGTCAAATGCTTGACCATATAGGTAGGGGTGAAATTTTCCAAGGGCCCAAATAATAGCTAAACACTCTTTCTGGGTTGCGGAGTAGTTATCCTCGGCTGTGTCTGAAATCGGCTTGTGTAGGCGATGACATATTCATCAAACCCTGCCTTTGGTTGCGCGAGCACAGCACCAGGTCCAACACCGCTGGCATCAAGATGAACCTCCGTGGGAGCCGCAGGATTGTAGTGGCGAAGGATGGGTGGTGAAGTTAGCAGGCGCGTAACTTTGTGATCGCACTCTCGCATGCTGGTGACCATATGCAAATGTCCTTGTCACTGCTAAGAAGGTCCGTAAGGGGCGCACATATGGAATCAAAATTTCGAATACAGCGTCGGAAGTATTACGACAAGCCAACAAAACTTCTAAGTTCCTTTAGGTTCTTTGGCTTCGGAAAATCTGTCACTGCTCGAAGCTTGACGAGTCGGTAAGTATGCCATCCCGCGATACGACGTGGCCAAGAACGGTGAGCTGCCAGGCACCAAAACGACACTTCTTAAAGTTGAGTTGCAGGCCGGCGTTGGTGAGGCGTGTGAGGACGTGCTCGAGACGATTTAAATAAGTGTCGAAATGGGTGGCAAAGACAAGTACGTTATCGAGGCAGCATAAACACGTGTTGCACTTGAGGCCCCGTAAAATAGTGCCCATCGCTCTTTCAAAAGCGGCTGGAGCATTACAAAGGTCGAAAGGCATAACGGTAAATTCGTATTATCCATCAGGTGTGACAGATGCTGTTTTCGGTCATTCAGATGATTCCGTAGAAACTTGCCAGTATCCAGACCGTAAATCCAGCGAAGAGAAGTATTCTGCTTTCTGCAAAGTGTCAAAGGTGGCGTCTATTTCCGGTAACGGGTAAAAGTTTTTATGGATGATCTTGTTTAAGCGTCAGTAGTTAACACAGAACCGAAACGAGCCGTCTTTCTTCTTAACAAGAACGACCGGTGACGCCCAGGGACTGTTAGAAGGCTGTCAAATACCCCGCTGGAGCATGTCCGCTACCTGGTTGTCAATAACACGGCGCTCCGACGCTGAAACTTGGTAGGGACGCTGCCGTAGAGGCGTATGGCTTGTGAGATATGTTCGATGTGTGACTAGGGCTAGAAGTGTGGCTGTCAAAAGAAGTGCAAAACTTTTGCAGCAGGTTGACAAAGTGGCTTCGTTCTGATGAAGACGTTACGACATCGATGAAGTGGTGGAAATCATTAAGGAGTGACTGGCCAACAACAGAGTCAAAAATGAGCGCTGAGGTCCGTAGAAAGTAAACCTGATAGAGCGTCAAAAATGTGACAGGCGTCGATCGGATGCACGCGACCGAGACATTCACCATGGAATAAAGGTAAAGGCCCTTCTAGCGTGTTGAACACGAGCGTCTTCATGACGTTATGGTGGAGAGTAAGGAGAACAACGGGCAGTCGAGAACATTTGCCTTGAATGAACAGGGCAGAGGGTGTAAATGGAACATCACCGTCGGAAATAGCGTCACACGACACAGTCACCAGCAGAGAAGAGCGCGGGTATATGGTGGTATCGCCAGAAACCGGCAGCTTATAATACGGCTGGGAGGCTTCGATAGCGTCAACATCAGGAAGTGCAGACAGCTCAAGTTCAGAGTCACAGCAGTCAATTACGGTATCATTATTCGCAAGGAAGTCCCAGCCGAGTAACATGTCATTAGAACGCGAGGACAGCAGTACGAATTCGACGATATACACAATCCCTTCAATGACGACTCGTGTGTTACAGGCTGCGAGAGGTGTTACACTTTCTGCGTTAGCCGTTCTAAGAGAGAGACCGGATAGTGGCGTCAGAACGTTGCTAAGATTGCGGCACAGGTGGACGGAATGGACAGATAGAGCGGCTCCGGTGTGGACAAGCGCTGTGACGACGATACCATCGACTGACACTTCAATGACGCTAGATGAAGAGGCGCAAAGACTTGTGCTTGGCGACGGGGACGCAGTTCGTGCCTTGAGAACTACCACCGGTAGTTTTCCTGATCAGTGGGTCTGGAATGGCGACGCATAGAAGACGAACGTCGACCTGGAGATGGAGAGTGGTGGGTGAGGCATACTGGACGTTCAGGGGGAAAGGAAAAGGAAGAAGGGCTTGAACGCGTAGAAGTAAACTGAGGGTCGAAAGAGGGCATTCGTCGAATGTTCGAAGCAGCCTGGCGATGACGACAATAACGCGCCACGTGGCCAACAGCACCACATGCAAAACATATCGGACAGTTGTTGTAGGTCCGTCATTGGTCGGAGTAGATGCCGAGTTTCGGCTGGGGCCAGAAAACTGCGGTTGAGGCGGTATCGGCATAGGCGGCGGTGAATAGGCCGGCGGCGAATACTTAGACGTTGGCTAGAACGCAGGCTGTCGAGGCCGAAAAACGGCTTTGGCGTACGTGAGGGGCGCGGCGACTGGCGGTAGTTCACGGGCGGAGGGAAGAACTTGTGCGACCTGGTTTTGAATGAAGTCGCGGGGTGTAGACGTCAATCTGCGTGGTTGATCGGGTACACAGGACATCAAAGAGAGTTGACGAGCGACCTCAGCGTGGATGAACTTTTGGATCTTGGAGAGAAGAAGGGCATGGTCTTTTCCTGTGCCAAGGGTGGACAGGCTGGACAAAGAGTCGTTGAGCAAAGAGAGACGTCGGGTGGAAATACGTTGCCTGCGCACTCGTCGAAATTCTGGCATAACTCGGGCAGTTCTACGGCAGTGCGAGGTCTCTTAAAAAGCAACATTTGGAAAGCGCCGTCCTCAATGCATTTCATGATGTGCTTTATCTTAAGCGCTTTGAACATCGACTAGTTGCCTAGCTTGCAAAGGTCCAGAATCTCCTTAGTATAGCTGGTGAAACTCTCACCAAGCTGCTAGGACCGAGTATGCAAGCGTTGTTCGGCCCGGCGTTTGCATACTTCAGGCCATCCGAAAACTTGCGTGACGCTGGTTTTGAAGACAGACCACATAGGCAGTTCCGCTTCGTGGTTTATGAACCACAGCTTAGCCCCGTCCGACAGATAGAAGGAGACGTAGGCCAACTTGACGGCGCGTCATTCCATTTGTTTTGAGTACTCACTCGCTCATACATAGAAATTCACTCAACGTCCTTGTCTTTTGTGCCTGAGAAAGTGGGGGGATCTCGCAGACACGGAGAACCAGTGCCGAGGACAGTGAGTGATGCCGGTGGAGGAGTTGGAGCAGCGCTTGCGTCGGTAAGCATAGTGGACCATAAAATGCGGTTGTAAAGCTCCAGGGTGATTGAAAAGCAACACCTCCACCACTTGTAATGGGTTTTATTTGCAAAGCAGAACGCAGAAGGCGAAGCAGTCAGCAGCGTCAAGCCAAGCACAGCAAGCACGAGCTTATGCTGATGGCGACGTCCCTGAGGCGCCGAGAAAGGCCGCTATGGCCAATATTCTTCACTACATAATGTTTAATGCTTGAGGTAGTGCCATTTACTATAAAATGCATTTACTACCTCTGGTATACTTTTATGTAGTAAAATAGCCACAATATGTAGTAACGGGGTTATAAATGTAGTAACGCGTCTCGTTACTACCTTTTTCCTGCCTTTTTGTAAACGTTAGCGCCTGGTGCTTCTCATCTACCTGTAGTTCCCTTTAGCGGGAGATGGCCTAAGTTATTTCGACGTGTACGCTGTTATGTACCCAATTGGTTTCTTACATTACTGCGGCGTGCTCTGCCTATGAACACTTCTTGATTGACAATATCCCTGATGCACTCTGATCCCTTCTTGTTCCTGAAGGTTACACGAATGTTTGCTTTTTTATAGCTCGCTCCACGTCCTCAAATTAGGTGGAATGCTCCTTGTAACCCTCCAGATTTCTGTTCCATAGATAAGTACCAGTAAGATGCAACTGTTATCTACCTCCCTCTTGAGGGATAGTGGCAATATACCATTCATAATTTGGAAATGCTTATCGAATGTGCTCTAACCAGTTCTTGTAGTTGCTTTATTCTTGTGGTTGGGCACCGCGATGTTCCAATGTTCAATTAGCGCGCAACGACCTCTCTGATTACGCATTACACTTTCGTGTTATAGTGAGCACCACGGCTCAGAAATCCTCGCACATTTTAATAACTTGACTACGCGAACATCAATCTTAAGCACATGAACTGCTATAAAAATTGGCAGGTCTCATGTGCAGTAGGAATTGATGATATGCGAAGCACGAATGAGAAAGGTTGATTTGCCACTTTAAAGCCAGCACAACTTTTTGAGGCGGAGGTAAATTATGCCGTACGTGACTTCCAAGTCAGGATTATCATGGTGAAACGTGTCAATTACCTTTGCGTTTACTCATGTCAACTGATACCAAATTGGGTGAATGTGCAGCTAGCGAAACGGCTGCTGGTGTGCTATGAGAGTAGCATGTAGTCAAGCTTTGCATGACACGAATGCCATCATTATCATGTTTGGACGTGTCATTTACCTTCGTCGTCTATTGACGTCATGAAATACCAAATTTAGTATATGTTGAGTTAGGGAAACGGCCGCGAGCGCGCTGTTAGCGTAGCATGTGGTCGTGTTTTACATGACACACATATGATTATCATGTTTGAACCTGTTCTTCACATTCGTTGCCCATTCACATCAATTAATACTGAATTTCGTATATGTTGAACTAGTGGAATGGCCATGAGTACACTATGAGCGTAGCATGTAGTCACGCATATAATCATTATCACGTTTGAACGTGTAATTTATTTTCATCCATTCACGTCACATGTTACCAAATTTGGTATATGTGGAATTAACGAAATAACCTTGAGCGCCTAATGAGCGTGGTATGTTGTCATGTTCTTGCATGACACCCATGCCAATATTATCAAGTGTAAATCATATATACCTTCATATACCTTTGTCATCCATAGACGTCACGTAACACCAAATTTGGTATGTGTGGAGCTAGCGAAATGGCCGCGAGCGCACCATGAGCGTAGCATGTAGTCTTCTTTTCACATGACACGTATCTAGTAATTAGCATGTTTGCATCAGTCATATACCTTCGTCATTCATTCACGTCATGTAATACCAAGTTTGGTATACGCTACGCTAGCGAAACTGCCGCGAGAGCGTATGTAGTGACGTTAGGTCACACGCATGTCATGATTTTCATGTTAGCGTCTGTCTTGTGATCACCATGCTGTCCTGTCATACCATACCCCTTCTGCAACGTGTGATGTGAACGGAACCGCCACAAGAGCGCGAAGACCATGAAATGTGTATCATGACATTCATGACATGCATTTCATGATTTTCAGGTTACAACTTGTCACTCATGCTCGCCATACCGTCAAGTTATGCCATACTAACTTCAGAAACGATACCGTTCCCGAAACTGACAGGAGAGCTAAAAGTCATAGGCGGCTAGATAGATAGATACGCTCAAGGTTGCCGAAGCTTGCTAAGAAATGCTTTGCTATAAAAAATTCCAACCTATTGTGTAGTGCCCTTCACCCATATGTACTTCTAATAGGCTTGGTTTTCAGCTACTTCTAAGTGAACTGGATATCGATGGGAAGCTCACCTAGGCAAAATCGGAAGCCGAAATCTGTCTCTTTTGTATTGGTATTGATACACACCATAGTAAATACTGCGATGATGAACGAACGGATTATATTTTGATATTAGTGTTGGCCTCAATCATGAGGCTGCATTTCTTGTGGAAGAAATTTGACAGACAAACAAGCAAAGGAAAAATGAGTAGTGAGTAGTTTTAAAATGAGTAGTGACAGCAATTAAGATGATAAGGGTATAAAGAATAACCCTTCCATTAATGAGATCCCAATTCAAAGCCTTCGAATTACACGTTCGATGCTCCTCCATTTCAGCGACAATGAACGCCGATTACGAAGCGACCCCGTCTCTCTGTAGACGCCTAGTGCGGATGCTCGCCTTTCGTGTCGCATGCTCGCATCTCGTTCTAGCTCAGGAAGACACGTCCCTCTCCCTCTCTCGCCTCACGGTGCCGACGCAGGCAGCGTCAGCTAAAAAAAGTCGACTGCTCAGGCTGCGCAATCGTTCACTGACCACCGCGTATATGTAAGCACGGCATCGTGCGTTCAAAATGCAGTCAAGGACATCTTTACTTTGCGTTCACTTTATGAGCACCAGCATCAGCGTTGCCGCCAGTGTAAGTGTTAGCGCCCGCTGCTTCGAGTCTACTCATAGTTCTCTTTAGTGGGAGATGATCCAAGTTTTTTTTTTGACGTTTGAGCTGTCACGTACCCATCGGTTATCTCGCCATGGCGCTACTTTCTCTGACTATGACCAATTCTTTTTGATGTCGACTATGATGTTCTTAACGCCCGTTTGTTACCTGATGCATTCTGCTCTCTTTTTGTTCCTTAGGGTACACTTATTATTTTACTTTTCATTGCTTGCTGCTTCATTCTCTAATTATTATGAACCCTCCTTGTTATCCTCCAGGTTTCTGTTCCACGGTTAAGTACCGGTGAGACGCAGCTGTAAGCTACTTTTCTCTTTAAGAATAGTGGCAATCTGCCAGTCATGATATTAGAATGCTTGATACATGTGCTCCCCCTAAATTTTATTCTTCTAGGTGCTTTAATCTTGTGGTTCAGCACTGTGATGTACCAATGTAGAAAAAGCGCTCAACCACCCCTCAGATGACACATTTCACTTTCGCGTCATATGGAGCCTTACGACGCAGGAATCCTTCACGTATTTTAATAATGTGGCTAAGCGAAAATCTACCTATAGAGAATCTAACAAAATGTTGACCCAAATATTTTCATAAAAATTGCATTCTGATGGATAGTGACCTACTCTAAAGCAAAAATTTGGTACGTTACAAACTGTGTTTACAAAGCTCGCGCAGCGTACAGCCACTGCTAAAGAAGGCACACTTTCGTGTAGTGTGGCTTTTTTCATCAACAATACTCCGAAGAGGCTTCGTTTTAGCTCTTTGTAAGTGGATAGATCATAGATGGCAAATTCACATTTGCATAAGAAGGAGTCCGAGACCGCTCTTTTAGAAGCTCTATAGACACAAAATGCAGTAAATATTGTGTCAGTGAACCAGTTAGTTATATTTCAATATTTGCGTTTGAGTGATTCATAAGGCTACATATTGTTACGGGGAAGATTTATTCACCGAGACCTGGTCCTGCTAACGGCTTAGAGAGCGCATAGTCAAGCAGCCCAACGGGAGAAGCTCGAGAGTCCAACCCACAACAACCACGTTGTCGTCTTCTTCATTTGGGTGCCATTTCAGCTGGAGTGGCAGTTCCATACACGTATCACCCCGGCCCGTGAGGCACCGTCTCGGTGCCATGTTAAATAAGCGAGTCGGCGTTGTAGGGCTTGAGACGAGAAACGTGGACTACTTCCGTTCTGGGTGCAGCAGCTGATGAGTTTGTGGTAGCGGCAATCTCATAGGTCACACAGGGACCTGACGAATGACTCGGTAGGGCCCAGCGTATCGCGATAGTAGTTTCTCGCAGAGGCTAACATGTCGAGATGGGAGCCACAGGAGAACAAGAGATCCCGCAGAAAAAACGGCATCTCTATGTCGACGGTCATAAAGGGACTTCTGTGCTGTCTGCGACGACGATAACCGAGCGCGCGCTGCCGCGCGTGCCGTCAGGGTCCGGGTGATTGCATCCTGAGCGTATGAAGTGGAGGATGGGTGGTCTGATGAAAGCAGTGTGTCGAAGGGCAGTAAGGGATGGCGTCCGAAGAGTAGATAAAAGACAAAGACGTCCGAAGAGTAGATCCTATGTAATAAATTAGACGGACATTTGGGCAAAAGAAAGTACAACGTATAATATTTCTTGCTTTCTAACTGCAGAGTAAATATTGCCGATTGCAGTGAAATTATTTCTAGCGGATACAGAAAAACCCGTCAATGTAATCTCAATTCACAGCCGGCGAATTACGCGTTCGATTCTCCTCCATATTAGCGACGATGGAGGTCGGTCCTTCGTCTTTTCTTCATTTTCCCAGAGTATCTTGGTGTGCTCGAGTCCTCGGAGTGTAAAACAGCACTACTCCTAGCGGAACCTCTTTAATATTTTAATAGTATATGACGTAGCACGTAAGGGTCTCTGCAGTTCGCGGCTGACCGCTAAACTCTTGTAGGCTTAGTGAGTGCGTACAAACTCAACGTATCTAAGGAGTGACGAGTACGCCCTGATAAGTATAGGTGTAGACCGTCAATGGACTGTCTGAACCTATTTTTTTCCAAACATCGACGGCTTCATTAGACAAGACCCTTATCCTACTTGGAGAGCTTGGAGAGCTTCTTGGCATCGCAATAAAAAAAAAGAAATGACGTGGCATTCCAGTAGATATCTATTCACCGTGGCAAAGTTGGGAACAAAGAGGCAGAGGCGAAAGCCAAGTAAGTTTTCAGATGAGTAGGTCGCTAGTTTTAATTTATTTTATTTATTAATACTGTCAACCCTCGGTTGAGGGTCATAACACGGAGGAAGTAGAATATGAGTACAAACAGAACACCTAAAAAAACTACTAAGCAATAAACACAGGAAAACAGAATGGGCAGTACTTCAACCATTACCAAAATAAGCATCAATTTCTCTGTCAAAAGTTTGCACATCGGTACTATTGTAACATGTTGCGGCAAAGAATTCCATTGTTCTATAGCATCCGGGAAAAATGACCACCGAAAGATGCCAGTGCGAGAGCTGAAAGGTTCAATGGGGGCATCATGATTCAATCTAGTGCTACGTTTTCCGGGAAGGCGTATTTACTCGTCTTTAAATATTTTGAATATCCCTTGGATTATACGAAATAAAGTTTTAAGTTTTTGTTTTCGTCTTCGAATTTCCAGTGATTATAAGTTGCATGAATTTAGCATATCAGTTACTGAATCCCGTCTTCTATATATAGAGCACACAACCGAGCTGCACGCCTCTGAATACGTTCCAACTTGGTGACCAAGTATTTCTGGTGAGGGCTCCAAACCACAGAGGCGTATTCCAGTTTAGGTCTAACATATGTGTGGTATGCAAGCAGCTTTACGTGTTTCGGTTTTTTATGCATCTTTGCTCGTAGAAAACACAGTTTTTAAATGACTCAGAACAAACCGATTCAATGCGACGGTGCCAAGTTAGGTTGTTCGTAATTGTCACCCCTAAGTATTCAAAATGGGACGTTTTACGGAGTTTGTTGCTCCCGATGTTGTACTGAAAATTGAGAACATTTTTCTTGTTGGTAACGTGTACATACGTTGTTTATTTAAAGTTAACTTGCATATCCCATTCGCAGCACCACAATTCTAAATCTTCAAGGCAACTCGAGTTGATCATCAATACAGCTTACAGGCATATAAATCAAACTATCATCAGCATGAAGTTTCATCGTAACAGGTGGCTTTACATTAGTACTTATATCATTTATGTACAACAAAAACAACAGCGAGCCAAGCACGGACCCTTGAGGCACACCTGAAAACACATCTAGCGTAGCTGAAAAAGAACCATCAATCCTCACTGCTTGTTTGCGTTTACTCAGGTAGGCGCCAATTCAATTTAAAATTTCATCACTGAATCCCATTTTACTCAGTTGAAAAAGCAATTTTATGAACTGGATCCTTCGCTAAAGCTAAAGCTACCATCACAACTTTCCCGCTCCGATGCGACACTGTTATGCCGCCTTTGGTTGGGTGTTGCATTCACAAAGGTGTACTCCTTTCGCATTGGTATGGCGGACACTCCTACATGCGACTACTGCGGAGATGAAGAAACCATCGAACACGTCCTCTGCAGCTGCGCTTGCTACGACACACAGCGATGCCAGCTACGGATGGTTTTGAATCGACTTGACCCCGGACCATTTTGTGTGCGGAAGATACTAGGACCTTGGGCATCTGCCTCAGTTGCGCAGAAAGCAACTAAAGCACTGCTTCTTTACCTTAAGTCAACAAACCTGAGCGACCGCCTGTGAACTGTGTGTGCTCACCGAGTGTGCTCGTGATTGTGTGTACCTTCTCATCTTTGTGCAACCTCTTTTCTCCCCCTTATCCCTTCCCCAGTGCAGGGTAGCAAACCGGATGTGCGTCTGGTTAACCTCCCTGCCTTTCCTTGTATCTTTATCTCTCTCTCTCTATACAAATTACATCAACTTGTTTGCGATCGTCTATAGCTGAGCTGAAATCATGAATTGTTTGAATCAATTGCGTCACTGTGGACTTGCCACTTCTAAATCTATGCTGACAGTCATTAAGTAATTGATTAACCTCCAAGTGGACCATGATATGCTTTGCTATTATATGCTCTATGATTTTGCAGCAAACAGACGTCAGTGACACAGGACGATAGTTGCTAATGATTATTCGGTTGCCGGCTTTAAACAAATGTATAATTTCACAGAGCCAGTCCTGTGGAATAGAGTGAGTTTCTAAAGATTTTTTGAAGATAATAACAAGGAAGAACGATACCCATTCTGCCTATCTTTTCAGAAAAGCAGTTGGTATCTTGTCCGGGCCGCTAGCTTTCTTTGCTTCCAGATTTAGCAACCGAGAAAATACACCTTCTTGATCAAACATGAGGGTTCCATAGGACATGCGCATCAATAATGCAAGCTGATATCACCGCGCACATCGGACGGCATCGTGAACACGAACTGGAAAAACCTGTTAAACTCGTCTGCTATCACTGTCGTTTGCGTCACTGTTCTCGATCCGGCGGTGATCTGTTAATTTTTTTCTTTTCTGCCGCTCATATAAAGGCAGAACTTCTGAGGCGCACTCTTCAGAAATTGTGCGAGGGTATGTTTGAAAAACTTACTCTTTGATTCGGACAAGGCTTCTTTTAGGGTTTTACGAGCTTGAGATAATTCAGTAGTGTTCCTCCCTTTTTTCCGTAGTCTTCAAATATTTTTTTCATGTGAACTATATTCCTGGTTATCCATGGGCTGCGTAGTGTTAGCTTTTTAAGACGAGACGGGATGAATCTCTGTACACAGGCATCCACGATTGCCTTAAATCGATTTCACAATGTCTCAACGGACCCGTATTCTGAGGCAGACTGAAATTCGTCGAAGGCGACTTCTAAAAAATATAAAATAGGAGTGTCGTCCGCTTCTGCAAAATTTTTAACTTTTACACGCGAAAGAGGCTTTAGACGGTGGCTTTTCTTTGTGGCAATGTTGATAACAACTAGCCGATGGTCTGATATGCCCGCTTCCACTGACACCATGTAGCCATCCAGCTGGCTTGTTACGAACACAAGGTCGAGCAATGACTTCGTTGGCGTGGTTATTCTAGTGGCTTCCTTCACGATTTGTGTAAGACTGTGTGAAAACAATATCTTTATTACTTTATCTCCGCTTGCAATTTCGATATTACCAGGCATCAGGGTTTCCCAGTTAATATGGGGAAGGTTAAAATCACCAGCCACTATCATGCGTGTGCTATCGTTTATATTGCTACATGCATGTATACTGATATTCTAGGGGGCGACGCGCGTGTGTGCCTGACGAGGAAGACGAAGGGTTGTCTCCGCTCGATCGCTGGTGAACCGGGTACGCCATTACCGCTGGTTTGGAATATATCTAATCCCCAGCCTCGTCGTTACGGCGTCTCTTCTTTTCCGTAACATATTTGGTGGAGGTGGAACGTGCCCCGTCTTCACCACGAAGCTTCGCAGTGGCCGCACCATTCAGTCTCCGGCCATGGCTACCGATGACAACAGCCTGTCAGCGTCTCCCTCTGTAGCTCCAGCCACTACATACCTGACGATGCCCACCCCCCGTGATCCAGGTACATTCTCCGCACAACCTGGGCTCGACGTCGACTACAGGCTCCGTATGTACGAGCGTGTTAGTCACACACACCGATGGGACCCTACCATGATGCTCGCCAACGTAATATTCTACTTGGACGGCACCCCACGGGTCTGGTTCGACGCCCATGAGACCGAGCTCACCAGCTGGGATACCTTCAAGGAGCGACTACGCGACATCTTTGGGAACCCGTCCGGTCGCCAAATGGAAGCGCGAAAAGAACTCGCCACTCGTGTGCAGTCGTCAACAGAGTCGTATGTCTCGTACATGCAGGATGTCCTCGCGTTGTGCCGAAAAGTCGACGAGCAAATGACAGAGAGTGACAAGGTAGGCCACATACTTAAGGGCATCGCGGACGACGCCTTCAATTCGCTCGTCTACAATAACGTCACAACCGTAGATACGACTATCAAGGAATGCCGTCGCTTCGAAATGGCCAAAAGCCGCCGTGTTCTGCCTCAGTTTACGCGGCTACCAAACACGGCTGTTACATCCACTTGCACCGATCTCGGTGCCGCGCCACCCATGCAGGACAGCGTGACACGAATAGTTCGACGGGAGCTTGAAGCGTCAAGTCCGGCACCATTTCCTCCACATCCGCTCGATCATGGCGCCGCAGAAACGCCTCCGCCGGTCTCCGTTATTCAAGCCGTCGTGAGGCAGGAAATTGCAAAGCTTGGTTTTCATGTGGCCTGCTCTGTGTCCCGACCCGTCTCCAGACCAATGACAACAAATGCACCACATTTTATTCCGCAATCCCGCAATCCGGCGGAATGGAGAACTGCAGACGACAAGCCAATCTGCTTCCGCTGCCACCGAGTTGGCCATATCTCCCGCTACTGCCACAGCACTTGGACGCCCTCAAACTGGAGTCAATTTTCCTCTAATCGACCGTACGAGGACTCCCGTCGGTATTCGCCTAGTCGTGTGTACCTTTCTTCCGACATCCCCAACAGCCGCTCCACTGCTCGTTCGCCGCCACCTCAACGTCGCCGTTCCCCATCGCCCCAACCACGCCGCTATCCGTCGCCGGTCAACTGTGGATCCTCTCGGACGGAAAACTAGATCATGCACCTCCGGGAGGTAGTGCTGCATCGCTTGCGAATGATCCAAATCCTCCATTGACGCTCCCCACTGATACGAACTTGATTGAGGTGTATGTGGACGGTATTCCCTTGACGGCGTTAGTCGATACCGGAGCTCAAGTGTCTATAATGAGTGCTCATCTGTGTCGCCTGCTCAAAAAAGTCCTCACGCCTGCAGCAACTAAAGCCCTCCGGGTCGCTGATGGTGGAACTGTGGCCATCACTGGAATGTGTACCGCTCGTGTTAGTATTGCCGGCCGCCATGTTCTCGTTTTATTTACGGTGCTTGAAAATTGCCCCCACGACCTAATCTTCGGCATGGACTTCCTATCGACGCATTCTGCCCTCATCGATTGTGCCGCCGGGACTCTCTGCCTAGAACTTCCTCTTCTCTCGGATTCTGACCCTGAACTCCCGAACAGCTTGTGTACCACTGACTTCTTCCGGATACCGCCTAAAGCTCTCACATTCATCGAATTGGCAACACCCTCTCCCGTGCTTGACGGTGATTATATCGTGACGCCGATTACTGATGGTCTCCTGGCGCGTGACATTACTGTCCCACACTCTGTCGTAAGCATGGCCTCTAACCGAACATATTTATTTGTTATCAATTTCGGTTTCATAAAACAAGTGCTACCCCAAGGAATTTCGGTCGCCACACAAAGGCCCTTAATTGACGACCACATCACCTGTTTTACGGCAGACGTATGTCCCGAGCACCCACATCACTCGCAGGATGTCACGTGCCTCGATGCGACCTTACGCTCCATGATCGCCCCGGACCTCAAACCTGAGAAGTCAACCGCGCTATGCCGCCTTCTGGCTTCATACCGCGACATATTCGACGTCGACCACCGTCCACTCGGCCAGACTTCACTCGTCAAGCACCGCATTAACACAGGTGATTCTCATCCCATCCATCAGCGACCATACCGGGTGTCTGCCACTGAGCGTAAAATAATTCAACAAGAAGTCACCAAGATGTTAGCCAAAGGAATTATTGAACCCTCTTCGAGCCCATGGGCGTCCCCCGTTGTGCTCGTTAAAAAGAAAGATGGCACGTGGCGCTTCTGCGTGGATTACCGTCATCTGAATAGAATCACGAAAAAGGACGTTTACCCTTTACCCCGCATCGATGACGCTCTCGATTGTCTCCACGGCGCCCGATACTTTTCCACAATAGACCTACGTTCCGGCTACTGGCAGATTGCTGTCGACGAAAAAGACCAAGAGAAGACTGCATTTGTTACTCCAGACGGCCTATATCAGTTCAAGGTTATGCCATTTGGGCTATGCAACGCCCCAGCCACGTTTGAGCGCATGATGGACTCTCTGCTGCAAGGGTTCAAATGGTCAACATGTCTTTGTTATCTTGACGATGTCGTTGTATATTCCCCAACATTTGAGACCCACCTTCAGCGTTTGTCAGCTATTCTCGACATATTCCGCACTGCAGGCCTCCAATTGAACTCGTCGAAGTGCCGCTTCGCACGCCGGCAAATTACAGTGTTGGGCCACCTTGTCGACGCCTCTGGTGTGCAGCCGGACCCCGAGAAAATTCGTGCAGTCACCAGTTTTCCTGTACCCCAGGCAGCCAAAGACGTCCGGAGTTTTGTAGGACTTTGATCCTATTTTAGAAGGTTTGTGAAAGATTTCGCAACCATCGCTCGACCCCTCACAGAGCTTCTAAAGAAAGACGTCACATTTACGTGGGGTACCGACCAAGCTGCTGCTTTTTCTCACCTAATCACGCTACTGACGACTCCACCCATATTGGCTCACTTTGACCCATTCGCTCCGACGGAAGTTCGAACCGATGCTAGTGGTCATGGAATCGGAGCCGTGTTAGCCCAGCGCCAACGGGGACACGACCGAGTTGTCGCCTACGCTAGCCGCCTCCTCACATGTGCTGAGCGCAACTATTCTATTACGGAGCGTGAATGTCTTGCTCTTGTTTGGGCAGTCTCAAAGTTCCGCCCATATTTATATGGCACTAATTTCACTGTGATAACTGACCATCATGCGCTATGTTGGCTTACGTCACTGAAGGATCCTACTGGCCGGCTCGGGCGCTGGGCTCTGCGACTCCAAGAGTATACCTTTACGGTGACGTACAAGTCCGGACGCCTACATCAGGACGCAGACTGCCTGTCGCGCTACCCGGTCGCGGAGTCGAGCACTATGCATGACACCGACACCGAGCCTTGCGTCTTTTCCTATTCGCAAGTGACATGCATCGGTGACGAGCAGCGCTATGATGCATCCTTGCGTGCTATCATTGAGAGCCTCGAATCACCATCTTCCAGTCAGTCCTATCGCTCGTTCGTGCTCCACGATGGTGCATTATACCGCCAAAGTTTTGAGCCGGATGGACCGGCTCTTCTGCTTGTCATTCCGAAACACCTTCGCTCGGAAGTTCTACATGAACTTCATGACCTTCCGACTGCTGGTCACCTTGGTGTGTCACGCACTTACGACCGAATACGCCGACGCTTCTACTGGCCAGGGCTTGCACGCTCAGTCAGAAGGTACGTTGCGGCTTGTGAGAAATGTCAGCGCCGCAAAACGCCATCGACACTTCCCGCCCGACGCCTTCAACTACTCGATATTCCGTCAGAACCGTTCCTCCGCGTTGGCTTGGACCTACTTGGCCCTCTTCCCTTGTCTTCCTCGGGTAACAAGTGGATAGCCGTGGCCACCGACTACGCCACGCGTTATGCCATCACATGAGCTCTCCCAACAAGCTGCGCCACAGATGTCGCCGACTTCCTCCTCAAGGACGTGATTTTGCAACACGGAGCCCCACGGCACCTGCTTACAGACCGTGGCCGCACCTTTTTGTCGAAGGTCATAGCCGACATCTTGCAGTCCTGTAAAACGAGACACAAGCTGACTACGTCATACCACCCGCAAACCAATGGACTCACGGAGCGCCTAAATCGAACTCTTACAGACATGCTCGCTAAGTATGTTTCTACCAACCACACCGACTGGGATCTCGCGTTGCCGTACGTCACATTTGCCTACAATTCTTCGCGCCATGACACTGCCGGTTACTCTCCATTTTTTATGCTGTTTGGTCGAGAACCAACAATGCCTCTAGACACCGTCATACCGTCTCCTGGAGTACCCACCAGTGAATATGCCATGGACGCTATCACTCGGGCCGCTCACGCACGCGAAATCACCCGTACTCGCCTTCTGACCTCTCAAGAGAAGCAACGGCGCTTATATGACCAACGACACCGCGACGTACACTTTCCACCCGGTTCTTTGGTACTGCTCTGGTCTCCGACCCGTCAAGTTGGCTTGTAAGAAAAACTGCTTGCTCGCTACACAGGCCCATACCCTGTCCTCCGTGTGGTTACGCCTGTAACATATGAAATTGGTCCTGCCACCCCATTGTCTTCATGTGCCCAACAGGCTACCGATATTGTACATGTTGCGCGCTTGAAGCCCTACAACTCTCCTAGTGACGTTGACATCTAAATGCGCCGAGACGGCGCTTGCGCCGCCGGGGGTTATGCTACATGCATGTATACTGATATTCTAGGGGGCGACGCGCGTGTGTGCCTGACGAGGAAGACGAAGGGTTGTCTCCGCTCGATCGCTGGTGAACCGGGCACGCCATTACCGCTGGTTTGGAATATATCTAATCCCCAGCCTCGTCGTTACGGCGTCTCTTCTTTTCCGTAACAATATTGTTGCAAAAAAAAAGTATTTAGATCATCTAAAAAATCAGGCGATGTACAGGGGGGTCTATAAACGGCTCCGATTAAGTATACCATGTGTTCGTAAGTTATCTTACACCATACGGACTGCTGTAACTTACAATCAGTTAGTGCTGCCCGAATTGAAGATTTCACGACAATCGCAACGCCAACCCCTCGGGAATCTCGGTCCCACCTGAACATGGTGTATCCCACGGGAACAATGCATTTGCTTGATACAGGGCTGCTGAGCCATGTTTCTCTTATAACTATTAGTTTTTTGGCACTCCCGTCTTTTTTTTTACAGTAGCTCCGTGCTCATTCGTGCGAAACCTTTTAAAGGCTATAGAAGTCACCACAAAGGAGCGATTGCATGAAAGCAAACCAACAGGAAGTCCCTCAGGCAACCTCGGCATCGACATCAATGGCCTCGCTGCAGCAGCAGAAGGAAACACGGATGTCTTCAAGCTCGAAAAACAAACCTCGGCCTAAGGAGAACAGCTGTCATGACACTGCTATGCTCACCAAGGCTATGACGGAAGAGAAAGGGAAAATTCAATTTTCTTTCTCTCCTGCCCCGGCAATGGCTTTCTGCAAGGAACACCCTTTTTCTTGACGTTACTATTCTAGTAACGTTGCTCCTCGCAGCAACACTAACACCTTTTCGATCTCAACCGAAGTGGCAGCAGCGCCAACAGCGCCCTCATCAAGTGCGTGCATGCGTCCAAGCATCTCTTCACACCCTCATCCAAATCACCGAGATCTCAAGTCTTTAGAAATTTAATTGCGATTAACCAAGTGGCCACCATCATCTATCAACTTTTCGGGAAGGGGGCCAACTCTCTGGCTGGTTCGAGGGACGTGAGCACCGCTATTCTCTCGGTAATCGTTGCCATTCAACATGTTCGGGGAACTTCAAACGCAACCTGGTTGTGGTTGACAGGCAACACACCGCTAATCTAGCTCTTCTGCTCCAGGTCAGAGCAATCTGCGAGGTACAGGTTCGGCTCAAGCAACTGAACCTGAACTGCTATGTCGGAATGATCTACCGGAGGGAGCCTTGCAACCCCTTCGAGAACCTAGCCGACAACTTTGCTTGACTAGAAACTTGTGAATGGTGCTTGCTGAAGCAACTGTTTTACCCTCGCTTTTGCAGGGACTTCGATCGTCCTTACATACTGCTGTAAAAGCAAAGCTACCCTGTTAGTCCACGCCAGCCCCGGCCCCTACTGTGTTCGGGGTGTGTCGTTCTGTTGAGTCGTTCTGTTGAGTCTTTAAGTTATGCTGTTTGTCATCGCACGGTAAGCTGTACTTATTCTGCGGTCAGTAAGCCGCAGTTTTATGATAGACTCCATCAAATTTGTGGCAAACGATGTCTGTTTGTTGGTTATGACAACTTTGCCGTGCCATGCCATAGTACTACCAGGATGACGAAAATCCAAGCCACTTTATTCTAAGTTCCTTTTGCGAGAAATAAACCAAGTGAATCGATTCTCACTAAGTGTAATAGTTTTGTTGGCCTTATTAGTTTCAACAGACTGGCTGGTTTTAATGGTGGTACTCTGCGCCTTCGGCATACTGGAACTGATTACACATAGTGATGTACAGAATGCGATTGTTTGGCCAATATTATCTGCGTTAGATCCTGCCTAAAATCCGGCGAATAGCCAAATGCCCCACTGAAGAAACATCGTGACATGCTCACAGTGAAGATGGTACGAAAAGCAGAAACGTCGCACCACTGTGTTAGAAGTTTCGCTTGTAGAGGGCGTCATTCCGCAAAAAATATAAAAGCATAGCAGTCCCCTAATGAAAGCTCGCCGTACCTTCTTGCTAATCCTCCAAGTACTGGATAAGCAGAAGCAGCTGCGGATCCATTTGATGATGACGGGCCATGTCGGATATGCTGAGAGCTTTAAGAAATGGGAAATCTTCATTATGAAATTATGAATGCTCAACTGGTCTAGGTGACAAGCAATCTGTCTCATTGTGCTTTAGGCCAGATTTCGGCACAACGGTGGTGTCATAATTTTGCAGACGCAGGCTTCATCTAGCAGGTCTTTCTTGAAGGGACGCCCTTCAGATTTGCCAGCCAACATAAAAAGGGATGTTCGCTAATCGTCCTGAGCGGTTAGCTAAATGGTCTGATATAGATGGAACTTACTGATGTTCCATGTGAAGGGCAAGCATTCTTTGTGTGTAACTGAGTAAGTGGGCTCAGCATTCGATAAAGGGTGAATCGCGCAGTGAGTAAATGAGTAAAGGGTTTATTGAGAATGTCCGGTGATATTTATCGCGGCGGGTCTACAAGCACCTTAGCGAAGGTTACGGTCTCGAGTCCTTGGCCCGCGCGGCTTTCTGGGCGTGCTAGATAGCCCACAGTTAATCGATGAGGTCGCGGCTGAGCAGAGCCGCCTCTCATCGTGCCTCGTGGTTTGAGACTACCAAGTCTACACGGCACATAGGGAACTGGTGCATGCTACCGGGTGCACTGCCACAACATATGCTGCAGCACCACTCTTGCCCCACACGCTTTACAGTGTATTATGTATAAATGTCTTGAAAACAGAGGCGTATGATCACTGCGTTCGGGTGCGTGTCAGTCTGTAATTGTCTTCAGGTAACCTGCTGTTTTTTGTTTAGTTTTGCGTGTGGTGGTGGATATGAATTGCGCAAGCAATAACTTCTATAGACAATAGTATTTATGGGATACCTCGATGCAGAAATGTTGGTCTGTCACCCGGAGTGGCTTGTGTCTTCTTTGCCTTCACTTACAGAATCCAACCATATCCACAGCGCCCGCCAATATTACCCTGCAGCAGGTCTTTGCGTTCATAATGGTGTGTAGGACTAAATAAAAAGCGAATGTTACGCATATCTGAGGCAGAACATCAACTTGTCAGTGTACTGTGGCGTGTTTCTTCATACTATAGAAGTAACACATAAGTAGTTATAAAAACGTAGTGTTTATTACGCTAAGCTGACAATGCAATGCTCTGCATAAAAAACAGCTGTTTCCTGCGCTGGTGCTTCCTCCCACCACCGTTTGAAACGGGTGTTTCATACGGTGGTGGCAAGTACGCGCTGAGCGCATCAAGGTACTTTAGCGCAGCGCCTCCAGAATTCTATTCTCAAACTTTCTCACACAAAACATCAAATGAATGTTTCATTGACTCTCCCCTGACGGAAGACTCTCACCAATCAACGACACTGGCAGTGAAGCTTACAGATACGGAGCCAATTGTTTTCTTGCCTATTCTGCCATTGAATGAAGATAGGGCTCAGCTGCACGTTTCTGGCGTCAGTATGGATGCCTGTTTTAGCGTCTTCATCAAAGTGAGCTAGAATAGGAGGAAATTGCAAAACGGCGTCGCCATTCAGAGAAACCATCTTCTTGTTATTCCTGCGAGACAAATGGTACACCTTATTTTGTGAGCTGTGTGCATAGTTCAACAAGCTTCGAGCATTCGGAAAGTTTTCCATAGCACTAATCTTTTCGGGATATGGGTGCACACCTTCAGCACTACCAATGTATCTAAGGAAGAAAGCTTGCGAAATCCAAAGTGGAATTTTCTGGTTTGATAATTAGTGCTGCCACGCTAATGACATCTAGTACTATCCTCTGACGGTGGTTTTTCCACTCAAAAGTAGAAAAAAAATGCCTCCACCTCTCCGAAGGGAATCATAAGGAAATGCAAATGCATTTCTTGTGCTCAGATCGAGCACTTTTGCCGTCAGACATTGGCCTTCACAAAATTGTGCCATCACCGTAAGAGATACCTAGCCAGTGAGCTGTCGAGAGTGGGGCACCAGCGTTTTCGGGTCTAAGTTGGCGTTTCACAGCGGTGTCTCGAGCACACATTTCCGGGTGTTCTTCGAAGGTACCCAGAGAGTGAACAGATGAGAGTGAGGCGCGAGTGGACGGAACAGTGGGGCGTAGAGAGGAGAGAGAGCGAATAGCGAGAGGAGCGGCACATTACTGCACCTTCTCTCTCCTACTCACTTTCGAACCACATGCTCTGGTTGCTGGAGAGGAGGGGGTAAACGCTTGTGCCCAGAGCTAATGCAATGGGAGAGGGAGTAAGAGCGGAGAGATAACACGCCGCCGGAACACCACTGCCAGATGCCTGACATAGCCCGACTAAAAAAATTGCCCGCAGCTTCCCTCGGGGGAACACTGAGGAGGATGCGGACCATATAATTGGTTAACGGGGTGTTAAAGTGCGACTTACTTGGGTCGATGGCTAAATTGGTTAACGTGGTTGTGAAATGGGGTGTTAAATTGCGACTTACTTGGGTCGATGGCTAAATTGGTTAACGTGGTTGTAGGAGGGGGTGTTAAATGAGTGAGCACGTGCACACGTATGCGAAAGGGCGGCGCTGGTCGAAGGGACGTCGATCATTGTGTTTGTGGATTTGTTGGAATTCATTTCACCGCGACCTTGGACGTCGACGCGCCGTACAAACCAACCGACGAGCGGCAACTGAGCGAGCGAGCGCCGACCTTGAGTATATATACAGCACGACGGCGCATGCACTGTCAGCTGTTGAATGTTCTCGAAGCGCGACGCCACATGCGCGTCCACTGGAGAATCAGGAGAATTGTAGATGTCGAACGCGGTGTGTAGAGGAGGAAGGGTGCACAGATGGTGGAGGAGTGAAGCGCGCGCGGTGTGTAGAGGAGGAAGGGATGCACAGATGGTGGAAGAGTGGGCGACGGCGCGACGGCGCATGCGCGCGCGTCAGCTGTCGAATGTTCGAGAAGCGGTGTGGACGGCGCGGACGACGCGGACGGCGCACTACAAGGCGCGAGTATAAGATGCTCCGCATCTAAAATGCATTCACGTTCAAAAAAACAGCATACCCACGGACTGACTGACGATGATTAGAGTGAAGCGTACGTCCGTCCGTCCAAACGGACGGAGGAACGAACGCATGAGCAGCAGTATGGACGAACAGATAAACGGACGAATGAAAGAACTCACGGATGGACAGATTGGCAGATGAATGGTAGCCCAGACGGACGGACGCATGACTGGACGCATAGAAGAACGGACAGACCAATAGACGGACGGATGAACGAAAAAGTGAAAGCCCGGACAGGCAGACAGAGCGATGGAGTCATAGATGGATGGACAGAAGCAAGGACGGAAGCATGATCGGAAGGACAGACAGAAGAACAGATGAATTGGTGAACGTGGGAATGAATTACGAACGGACGGCTGGACTTATGGACAGGCGAATGGGTGCTTCACGATTCACTCCATGGATATGCTGTGAAAACCACTAACTGATATTGTCACCTGTAAGGCGACAATATCTGTTAAGTTACCTGGTAAGGATGACTCAATATGGGCCGAAGTATCGTCGTAATAGCTTCTATGAAAGTCCACGTCGACGTATTGGGATCCAGACCCATACCTTGTCGCCTGGTTTGTAGGTTACCAATTTATGTCGTAGGTCGTATTGATTCGCATCTTTGTGTTGCTGGTGACAAATACACACGCGGGTAGCTGTCGGGCTTCTTCGGCGCGCTGACCGAATTCTTTGTCGATTCTTTGGCGTCCGCGTGAATGTCGTCACACTCGTGCGGCAGCATGTCGTGCAACGTTGCAGTGACTTCGCGCCCGTGTATGAAACTAAATGGCGTCATTCCGGTGGTTTCCTGCCGGGCAGTATTATAGGCGAAGGTAACATAAGGCAAGATTTCGTCCCAGTTCTTGTGTTCTGTGTCGACATACATGCAGAGCATGTCAGAGAGGGTCTTATTAAGCCACTATTTTAGTCCGTTTGTTCGTGGGTGGTACGCCGTTGTTCTCCGGTAAGCTGTACCGCTGAGCCTGAGAACCGACTCCAAAGTTCTGCCACGAACGCAGTTCCTCTATCCGTGATGAGCACTGTTAGAGCACCGTGCCGAAGAATGACGTTTTCTATTAAAAAAATGAGCAGCTTCTACTGCTGTGGCCCTCACCAAGGCTTTAGTTTCTGCGTATCGAGACAAGTAATCGGTGGCGACAATGATCCATCTGTTGCCTGTGTCAGAAGTTGGGAATGGGCCCAGGAAATCCATTCCAGTTTGGGCGAATGGCTTCGCTGGTACTTGGACGGAATGCAATAAGCCTGCCGGCCTGCCGGGTCGTGCTTTGCATCTTTAACAGTCGGCACATGTTTGGACTTGATGTTTCACAGCAGCAGGTAGGTTGGGCCAGTAGTAACTGTTTTGCAGAGGGGACAATGTTCGAGTGTAACCGAGATGACCGGAGGTGACTTCGTTATGGCAGGTTTCCAGAATTTCTTTTCACATTGATGCAGGCACGACGAGCAAGTATGGGCTGCCGGTGGGAGAAAAGTTTTTCTTGTATAAGAAGTCGTTCCTAAACAAAAAGATGGCAGTACTCTCGCAAAAACTCGCGGCACGGCTTCACGTCGTCTTTCTAAGAAGTCGATAAGTGGAAGCTGGTCAGAGTCACTGCGCTGCTCTTGTGAAATAGTGGCCGCGTTGATGACGCCCAAGAATGCGGCCTCTATAGACTCGTCATTAATAGCGGCAGGCTCGACGGGTGACCGCGAGAGACAGTCTGCGTCAGTGTGTGCTTCTTCCGTGATTTATAAAGAATGGTCATGTCAAACTCCTGAAGCCGAAGGCTCCAGCGTGCTGAACGGCCGGATGGGTCTTTCAAGTTAGTGAGCCAACAAAACGAGTGGTAATCACTGTCAACCTTGAATGAGTGGCCGTACAGATACGGTCGAAATTTTACAACCGCCGAAACCATGGTGAGGCACTCTTTTTCGGTAGTCGAGTAGTTCTCTTCCGTGTTAGAGAGAGCTCTGCTGGCATAGGCTATCACTTTCTCGGAGTTATCTTGCCATTGTATAAGTACGGCGCCCAGGCCTACATTGCTTGCGTCAGTGTGAAGTGCTGTTGGCGCTTCCTGGTCAATGTGCGCAAGAACCGGAGGTGTTTGGAGGCGTTGAGGTAGTTTGCTGAACGCTGTTTGTTCCTTTTCGCTCCAAAGAAAGGGGACTCCTCTCGTGTGAGCCGCGCCAAAGGCGCCGCAATAGACGAAAAGTTGGCGATGAATCGTCGGTAATAAGCGCAGAGGCCGAAGAAGTGTCTCACTCTTTTGTTTCATCTCTTTTGTCATGCGGTGCGGGAAACTTTGCGACAGCGTCGATTTTGCCCAGGTCAGGTCGAAGACCTTCGTGGCTGACCACGTGGCCTAAGAAGCAAAGTTCGCTGAAGCCTAAATGGCACTTCTCTGGTTTTAAAGTCAGGCCAGCCGAACGTATAGCTCGTAGAACTGCGAATAATCGACTTAGCTGTTCCTCGAATTTAGCTGAGAAGACGATAACATCGTCTAGACAGACCAAGTATGTTTGCCACTTGAATCCTGATTCTGCCACTTCAGTCCAGAGTGTCCATTAAACGCTGAAAAGTAGCTGGCGCAGAGCATAACCCGAATGGAAGCACTTTAAATTCATAAAAACCGTCGGGCGTCACAAAAGCAGTTTTCTCATGGTCTCTCTCGTCGACCTCTATTTGCCAATAGCCACTTGGCAGGTCCATCGATGAGAAATAGCGTGCATGCCGCAGCCGATCAAGAGAGTCATCTGTGCGTGGCAGTGGGCAGACGTCTTTCTTCGTTACTTGGCTTAACTTGCGGTAATCTATACACAAACGCAAGCTGCCGTCTTTGTTTTAAACCAGTACCACGGGGGATGCGCAGGGACTTTTAGAAGGCTATATTACGTCATCTTGGAGCATCTTTTGAACTTGCTTTTGGATCTCCTCACGTTCTTTCGGAGCCACACGGTATAGGTTTTGACAGATCGGTCTCGTCTTTTTTTCAATTAAGATTCGGTGCCGGTTCAGTGGTGTTTGCTAGACTTTCGACGTGCACGAAAAACAATTTTTGAACTAGTGTATTAGCTCTAGTAGGCGCTGTTTATCCCAGGGTGACAGGGTTGAGCAAATGTTGACAGACAAAGGTGTCGAGGCTTGGATGGTCGTGTCGTCCGGTTGCGAAGCGAAGCAATATCTGGCTTGGTCCATGTCATCGTAGTAGGCAATCGCGGTGCCTTTCTGGATGTGACGACGCTCATTGCTGAAGTTGGTGATGAGCACTTCTGCCCGCCCATCAGTTAGTGCCAGAACGCCTTTCGCTATTGAGACACCTTGCGTAAGCAATAGGTTGTCTATACGCTTCACTATCACCTCATTACGGCATGGACATTCTCATAACATCGACACAAGGCAGCAAGATCTCGGCAGGAGCATCACATCATCGACTACACGTAAACGTTGAAGTTGTTTTTCAGTGGCGGCGTCGACATAAGGATGGGCGGAGAAGGTAACGATACGTTCTGGAATTTCGATGACAGCACCGTACTCTCGCAGAAATTCCATACCCAAAATCAACTCTTTACAACAGTCCGGTAAAATGAGAAAAGTGGAGACGAATATCGAATCACCAATTACGAGCCGAGTGGTGCATTTACTGGTTGGCGTGATTCGCTGTCCACCACCTCTTCTTGTACTCGGCCCACTCCACGGCGTCTTGACCTTCTTAAGGCGGTCGGCGAGCTCTTGTCTCAAAATAGAGGAGTCAGCACCAGTGTCAACCAGTGCTGTTACGTAGTGTCCCTCTATAATAACACTGAGGTCGGCACGTACAAATTCCTCGGCATTAGTACTCGTGGGGTTCATCATCTTCGTCATCACCGTCGTCACGTCGTCTTTGTGTAGAGGCAATGGGGTCTTTTTGGCGTCTTGGCGATTGGTAACCTTGCCCCCGGAGGTCACGGCAGTTAGTTTCCCTGGCACAGGCTCGAGGAGCGGTTTCTGACGGCGTCAGCGTATCTTTGGCGATTCCTGGAATTCTGACATCATGCAGGTGAGGGGGACCACCAGTGACGACTTGGTGAAGACGCTTGGTTGGTCGGCAGGTGATCAGCACCATGGTCACGAGGGTCTTCAAAATAAAATGAAGCGGGCCGAGAAAAGTTTCCACACCGGGCTTCTCAATGACGGCAGTAGCGTGAGATGTGGCCTGGTTCGCCGCAGTAAACAAAGGGGTCGACAATCAGCAGCGCGCCACAAGTCGGTCCGACGTACTGGTGGTCACCGCACAGGTTCCCGTGGCCACCACGGCAAGGTAATGGGCCGTGGCTGAAAGGGTGCTTCTTCTGGGGCAGGCGGATGGCGGCGGATGGCATCAGCATAGGTCAGGGGACGTGGTTAGGGTGGTGGCACGATTTCCGCAACAGAAGCAACTGGGGGCTCGGTAGACGGAAGGCCGAGGGCCCGCAGCTCTTCCCGCAGGATTTGCTTAATCATTTGCCGTAAATAGTTTTCGGAAATGGCAGCGTTTTGAGTCGCCACACCAACAGGCGTTTGGTCGGGCAAGCGGGCAAAGTGGCCGAATCTTTGCCGGAGCGCCGGCTCAATGACAGTCGCCTCTTTGATGAATTCATTCACTGTTGTTAAGGGAATTCGTACAAGGCCGGCGAAAAGCGGTTCCTTAACTCCCCGCATCAGGTGACAAACTTTTTTTGCCTCGGGCATGTGAGGGTTAGCGCGGTGAAATAGACGAGCCACATCCTCAGCGAACATGGGGACGCTTTCGTTCGGCTTTTGCACGCGGGCTTCAATACTCTGTTGTGCGAGATCCTGACGGTACGCACTCAGGAAGGTCTCGAGAAGCTTTTGGCGAAAATTTTCCCAGTTTTGGAAAGTAGGCTCCGTGTTCTCGTACCATGTGCGAGTGCTATTTTTCATTGCAAAGTAGGCACGGCCAAGTTTTTCTTGCACGCTCCAACGATTCACCACAGCGGTCCACTCGAACTGGTCGAGCCAGTCCTCGACATCTTCATACGGTTCTCCACGGAAGACTTCGGGAACACGAGGAGTCTCAAAAGTTACCTGGTAAGGATGAGTCGTCTGGGACGGAGGAAGATTCGCAGACGTTGAAGGGGCCGCAATGTCAGTAACAGGAGATGCCGTCAAGAGTTCTGGACTTAGGCCTAATATGCTCCGGCTGAATCGGTGTGCTGGAGTCTTAACAAGATGTTGAGGCTCCGGACTGGGTGTAAGGTCCCGAACAACGCTTTCTTGCATCGGGTTGCAGGCCCCAGCACCTTCAGTGTCGCGACGTGAAGACAGAGGTCGTATTTGAAGACGCTGAGAAAACAGCAGCGGGTCGGTCTTTTTATTAACCACGCGCCCCAGAGAGTTCCTCGTCTTTCTCGTTGTTGCGTTCTGCACAAAAGCGTGCAGATGCGCGTATGCGGTGTCGCTTTGGTCTTTTTCGCGGGACACACGTGGCAATATATTATTCCCAAGGATCAATGAATGCATACGGCTGGGCTAGACCACACCTACGCGCGCTTCTTTCCTTTCAGCCTTCTCACGTGTCGGGGAAGCAACGAGAGAATTTATGAGTACGTTTCGCCACGGTCAGCGGAAGGGGCGCTGCGACCCTGACCTAACATTACTTGTGGTCCACATACAGCTTGAGAACGTTGCTCGATGTGAAACCGCACATTGGGGGTTCCCGATGGCGAAGGGGTGAAGAGGAACTGTTCAAGAACTTGGGCGTAGAGTGAGAATCGTCTCCTTTGAAAAAAATCACTAATATCAGATGGCTGCCCACATGATTTAGATATGTACCATGTGCTCAAGGATAACAGAAGCTAGAACTCAGTAAAAATACAAAATAATAAGCTAACGAGGCATAATGCAGGACGCACAAAGCACTGGCAACGATCAGAAAGAGAGATAAACATTGCTGCACCTGTTATGCAAGCAGAGAGGCCTAAATAGCTTTCACGTTTTTGATTGAAATAGAAAGTACACAAAAGAGTTGTCACCGTTACTTGGTGACGGCTACTCCTTTCCACAAATGAAGAATGAAAGAAAATAAAATTGCAAATATACATATATACAGTCCTACATAGATAAGTGCATGTTCTAATATTGGCAAAACAAAAACGTGGCCACCACGATCACTCTTTATGGTATAGGCCGCTCAGACGTGGTCACAAATCTTTGTTTCTTCAAAAAAGCTCTGCAGCACCTTCATTGCTTTGTCATTTATTTCAGATGGCCACGAGCCATGTATATTAACCAACGCAAACGTTCAATCGGGATCTAGCGTATGAAGTTCCTGTTCGAGTCACCTTTTGCGTGTGTCGTGTTTCGGGCAGTCGAGCAAGAGGATATATGTCTTCATCGTGGTGGCCGCTTGAACAAGCTGACAGTGTCGCATACTTAATGCGATGTATGAACTACTTTGTGTAAGCAGTTCTGAGTTTTTGGCGTTGTATGAGAGTGTCCATACGCCTTCGGAAATGACGCTCTGATCGGCACTCAAGATTATGATCAAGAAAATATGGAATAGATTCCTTTGTTTTGTCTTTGTACAATGTAGACAAGCATAACTTACGTTTCGTTGTGCCTAAAATTTTATTTACACCATATTGAGATACAAGAATGAGGCAGGGTTGCGCAGAATGATCGGCGGTTTTCACCAACTGACCTGCCATTTCATTTTCCTCGATTACGCAGTGACGGGCAACCCACCGACATGATACTAGATGATCCAACCTCATAGATTCTGAAAGCTCTTTTAATAAAGCGTATACTATACTTACATATATGTGTCTTGCTGTGGTGGTTCCTTGGTATCGCTCGACAACGAGGCAGCAATTAAAGGGCCACTCACCAGGCCCCACACCGAATTTCGGTTAGACAGTGGAAGTAATTGTGTGTCCTATGAGGAACATTTCGCCACAAAAATTTTTCGAATCGGTTCATCACGAGCGCAGAAAACAGGTTTTTTGAAGCGGCGCGAAACGAGGATGAGAGGAGGCGAACTCGAAACCCTTGCCACTCCTCCGCGTAGCCTTCGCAAGCCTAATCTCTTCCCCACACTCTCCAGCATCCGACTATGAAGTGACGTGCTCATGACGTGCCCGAACAAGTCCAACCCCGAAGAACGCGAGAGGCTTTGCTTTTTTGACCAGCGCTATTTTGTGGTCTTCTGCCTGTTTCTGTGGAAAGGTTTGGAAACGCTAGCTTAGACGCGGTAGAGTACATGAGTACAATGAGTACGCGAACACGTAGGAGCGTGCCACAGCGCTCGTCTACTCAATGCGCTGACCACGGGGACACGAACTCATGCGAAATGCTGGTACATTAGCCTCGCATCTCATAACGTTTCACGGGAAAAAAATAAAAGAAAAGCGCGCACATTTTAATGCATCTCGTTATTTCTTTCATGTTTTGTTATGCTCTTAGAGCAACAAGTACATAAACTACGCATGTTGTGTTAAATAATTTTTTGCCTTGTCACGTGGTATACTTTTGACAACGGCAGAGCAGACTCGTCTACGTGGAGGACCAACGTCACTGCAATGCAGTGTACGTAGGGTCATTCTTACGCCTACGTCATGCCCTCATTCTCTACGCGTGCGCCGGCAGAGGGAAGGAGGAGCAGCCTGCATTTTGAAATTTAACCCATTTCCGGGGCGCGTTGCGTTGCAAAGTTTGACAGACGTGATCATGAACGCCTAGTCTACGCATTGCGCTTGTCAGCTCAAAATTGTGAAATCTGGTGAATGGCCCTTTAAAAGAGGTCCCTTAGAGAAATACGAGCAAGCCTTCTCTTAGCTGATTATTTTTTTATTTACTGCTTCAGTTTTTCAAATACAACAGATGTGCTTTTGAGTACTGAAAGCTTCGGTCTGCAGCTTGACAGCTCTTTGAATACGTACGTGTGTTGTATCTCTAATGGATAAAAATTGGTGAATGATATTCTGTAGGCGCTGCGTTAGAGTGCCTCGAGCGTGCAGCGGCGGCGAACGAGCGCACCAAGTCACGCCACACGTGAGACATGAGCGCTATTTGGCAGTTATTTTGGAAAACAGAACGGCAAAATGTGCGGATCGGCGACGTGCGTGCGCGCTCGTCTCAGAGGTAATAAAAAGTAGAACGCAAGGTGACGGGTAAGTGCCACTACCATATCGTCTTAGCAAAGCGTTGGAAACAGTTCACTTTTCGTGCAAGCGTTACAAGGTCAGTACCGCGTGATAAACACTACAGCCCTTAGAACAACTTATGAGTGCCTATTCAAGTAAAAGACGCACGTACAGATTATATTCGTGTTGCTATGGTACCTCAGATATGTGCGATATTTGCTTTTTAACTGACAATCGCACAAGCATGAACGCTGAACCTTGAGCAACATTTGTGGGCGCTGCGGATGGAGTCGGCCGTTTGGAATATTCGCTGGTGCCATTTAGAGTGCCCGGTACCATCAAAGGTGGACAAACAGACAAATGTAGAGACTAACAGACCGGAATTCTTGTGTCAAAGTTCTACAAGAAAAACTATTGTCTTTAAGGTATCTGCGTTTACGCAAAAAAGTAAAAAAGGACTCTTGCTACTGAATAACCCTCTTGGACGACATTTCCTGCGAGTCATGGCGTGCAATGTCAATGTGCTAACACCACCTAGAAACAATAATGGTAGGGTCCCCATACGCTTCTGTATTCTTTTGTATTGTAAGCTACGTCCATGAAGAAAGCAAAGAACGCAGCTGCTTACAATCTTCAGTTGCTTGCTCTAGAACTTTAGAAAGCTTTGGAAATGAAAGAGAACAGCTTTTTGTAAGAAACCCATAATAATTATGATTGATTGATTTGTGGGGTTTAACGTCCCAAAACCACCATATGATTATGAGAGACGCCGTAGTGAAGGGGTCCGGAGATTTTGACCACCTGGGGTTCTTTACCGTGCACCCAAATCTGAGTACACGGGCCTACAACATTTCCGCCTTCATCGGAAATGCAGCCGCCGCCGCCGGGATTTGGTCCCGCGACCTGCGGGTCAGCAGCCGAGTACCTAAGCCACTAAACCACTGTGGTGGAGCAACCCATATGAATTCTTATGTGGCGTAGTGTTACAAGCATGTTGTTAATTTATCTTCATGTCTAGTGTTGCTTGCGTTATTCTAGGATTTATTCACAATGGCTGCATTTCACTCAGTGCTTTCTCAATGTTAAGTCATTGACATGGCCACCAGATAAAAAAAAAGGTGCGGCCTGCAGTGTGCCGCCGAAGCAGTGGGATGGGCCTAGTTCACCTCGTGCCCACTCTGGCGGCACTGCTTCTCTCAGGGGAAAGGCTATGGTAAATGCAATTACATGCAATTCTACGTATCAAAATAGGTTGCAGCTGCAAAACGCGTTATTTATAACGCGTTTTGCAGCTGCACATCGCAGGTTAGATTTTCAATTGTTGTTAGGAGTAGTTATCAAACCACATATTTGAACAGTTTGCCCTAGGTGGGCCAATCATTCGTGGAGTATAGGCCTCAATACTCTTCAAGAATACTGCCCATTGCACTTTCCTGAAATGAAAAGGGTCACTGATTCCTCTCATGGGTAGGCCATCACTGGGCAGATTTCAAGAGCTGACGCAATCAGCCCACTGAAAAGCACTGCAAAGCCACACAATTCAAATGTATTCAAACATTGGTTTTTTTAGTGCATTAACAACCCCTGTTGCGGTCGAATAACCGAGTTAAGAAGCGAGAGTTTACAGCACAAACAAAACATGTTTTCTGAACAAAGGCATCGCACAAATTCGCAAACGCGGCAGCTGCCAATTAAACTCACAAAATTACTTAGAAAGTGTTTAAAACAACGGGAACAAACTTGCTACGCTACAAATGCAACCTCACGCGTCATAAACTGCACAAGAGAACTTAGCGGCCCCAAATATTCCCCACACGCGTGTACACCATTATTCTTCGAACGTGTATTGAATATATCTCTTGAAGAAAATGCTGAAATGAATTCAAGCGCTGGTCGTCATCGTGGCGACACTCTTTAACAAAGTACTCCAGCAACGTTATAACTCGATTCTTCAACATCGGCTGACTGCACTATATGAACACTCACACCGCTCAAACATACTTCTCGACCGATGTTCACTGACCGTCCTACACTCTAACACCTGTAGCTTGGACTCTTCCTGGTTTTGCGAACATTTTCAGTGATTGAGCTGCGCGTAGCACGTACCAGGGTGGCAGCTAGAGGTCTCGCTGGTTCGTCTGAGAAAATGGTCACTCGCAAAAGAGGCCCCGTTTCAATGGCTCGACTTCCTTTCATCAATCATGGTTGGCTGTCACATGTGTAGTAGTTTAGGGCACGCCATAGGCGCCTTTTGATGCTTGTTTTCTTGTATTGATGCACGCACCCATGAAAAAAACGCGTGGCGTGGTGAATAAATGCTGTCGTCTGTAGGTAGTGGCGTGCGTCTTCTTCAGCGCTCGTTTGTGACAAAAATAAGTGCTCTGCTACAAATAACACGCAACCCGATACACTCCTTGAAGCTGTAGATTGAAGGGGACTGCGTTGTGCGTCAATGTAGCGTATTTTTTCACTTTCCAGGTGCTCAGCGGCACACAACTGCTCCGCGGCGTCACACCTATAAAAAGCATCTGCCACCCACACGCACACCAGAGAATCACACTCGATCGCACGAAACATGAGACAAATGGTGCCCTCCCCCCCACAAAACTGCGCACAATATGTTCACGAGGAAGCACACGAAACAGCACATGGACAAGAAGTGCCATACGATTCGAGAGGTAGAGCGTCAGCTTCCTCCACAAAAAGCGGCCGAAACTGTCATTTGCGCCCAGACGCACCGGCCCGTTGACCACATTGCGATTCAACAGGCCGATCCTTGGTTTTTAAAGACGATAGTCTTTCTTGGGGAGCTTGGACGAAAAAAAATTTCGTCCGTATGTCTGTCTGTACATTTGTCAGTTTGTTCACCTATAATAGTATCGCTTACTCTGAACGGCACCATATGATATCCCAAACGGCCGACCCCATCCGTAGCACCCACTAATGTTGCTCATAGTTTAGCGTTCATACTTGTGCAATGGTAAAAAAAAGCAATTATCGTGCATAGCTGAGGAACCATAACAACACGTATATATTCTGTATGTGCTTTTACTAGAAAGGCATATATAAGTAATTCTAAGGACCATAGCCTTTATCACGCTGCGCTGACCATGCAATGCTTGCATGAAAAGGTGAGTGTTTCTAACGCTTTGCTAAGACGACCTGGTGGAGGCACCTGCCCATCGCCTTGCCATATACACCTTATCACCTCTGAGACAGACGCGCATGCCCGTGTCAGGCCACCGTGCTTCGTTTTCCAAGAAAATTGCAAAATAGCCCTCATGTTTCACGTGTGACGTGACTTGATGCACTGGTTTGCCTTGGCTGCACGCCTGAGGCACTCTAAAGCAGTGTCTTTAGAATACCATTCGCAGATTTCTTGCACAGAACATCAAATAAATGTTTTGTTAACTCTCTCCACACGCAAGACTATCGTATTTCGATGACGTTTGCAGATTAACATGCAGACACAGGGCCAATGTTTTATTCAGTGGCCGTGGCAGTCATTTCTCGCGTCCAAGAAATGGGCGTGCATTTTTCAGCACGCAGTACGAAAATGAAAATATATTAGCTGTTTGATGGTGTATTGCTTTGTTCTGTATTTTAAGTCCCGGTAGGGAAAAACACTTGGTGTTCTTTTTACACCAGGGGGGGAGGAGAGGACAAGAACAACGAGAGAGTGTTATGAAGTGCACGGAACTTGAAACGAATGGGGCTAGAGAAACTTGAAGTGCTAACCACGAACCAAGTTGGAAGTCGGCAAGGAAGACAAAGCTGGCGTGAACACGTTAATGAATAACAAGAACTGACTGAAGTACCGATTTGACCCAGACACAGGATTGTTCGAAGCACCCGTTAGCCAGAGGAAAAGAAGCAGAGACATTGTGATAGCCAGAGGAAGACGAGCCAGGCATCAAGGTGGTCGGAATTCAGACCCCGACTCAAGGCTGCTGTTTCAGTTGACCACTGCCTAGAAGGGCTCCAGTCTGCCTGAATGCGCTAATGTTTCTGTGCCCGTGGCCGGGCCTGAGCAGTCAAACTTCCGGCGCGAGCTCAGGTGAGGCTGTCTGGCCGGGACTCTACCTCGGGGCCAGTGTGTCAAATGCAGCGTCAGCTGGTGCAGCGTCTAAGGCTGCTTCTCCTACGACTCGTGTGGTGGCCCAACGACAACGACAACTACGACGACCCCCGTGCTTCGCACCGAGGCTCCCACCCAATGAAGAAGGTGAGACACCACTCTTTGACGTTCTGCGACACACTCTGTGTAAGAACTGAGTGCTTGGGACTTAGTGTTTAGGAACTATTATACAGTTTTCGTATTTTTCGTAACCGTATCTGAGAAATAGGACACTTTATATTCGAGGTTATATTCCCAGAGAAGGAAAGCGGATTAGGGGGACAAAGAAGGTTCGGTGGGCCGATGAGATTAAGAAGTTTGCGGGTGTAAATTCTAGCAACAAGCACAGGACCGGGTTGACTGGCGGACCATAGGAGAAGCCTTTGTCCTGCAGTGAACGTTGTCAGACAGATGATGATGATATTCGGGGTTAAGTGCTCTCCGGCTATTTTTAATAAAAGTTTGCTTCAAACAGACTCGTCCTTCGGGAAGTGTCTTGAAATGGTTCTTTGGACCTCCCAAGTACATCACCGAACCTGCACGTTGTGTGAAACACAAATCACAACGTTAAACGGAAAAGGCAGCAAGGTTAACCAGGATCATGCCCGGTTTTCAACCTTGCACTTGGGGAATGAGAAGGGTAAAAATGAGAGACAGAGAGGAAATAGAACAGAAAGACAAAAAATGGATTGTCAGTTAATTTATGTGTATTACTGAGCTGTGCGCCTTATGAAGAAGCACTATTGCGAGAGACGACCTCATCATCAACGGCAAGTCAGTCCACATCAGCTGTCGTATGTAGCAGACACTTCCGCGGTGAAGACTGAGTGCAGGCGCGCCGCACCAGAAAACTTCTGCCTGACTACGTGCCCAGTTTTATCGAAGACCATCCTTCCTATTTGTTTTCAAGTGCGTAAAAGCCTCAAAACGATCCTGATTCACGAGCTTCGCCCCTAGGTCAAACATCAATAAACCAGATCTGGATGTTGCGATTTTACAATATGCTACAGTGTATACCTGACTATACTAAGAAGATTGGGCTCACAATTGCCGTACCATAGTTCAAAATTTAAGAAGGTGCCGCAATTGCTGAAAGCAGAGGAAAAGACGTCAGATTAATGTCGTGAAAGCAAGCAACGCGCATTTGTTAAAAAATTCCAACACATGCACAGAAAGTAGAGAAAATATATGTGTTTATTTTGCATCAGAATGTGACGGAAGAAAACATTCACCATACCCAGACTAAGTTTTTAGGAAATTTGTCGTATGGCGCTTTTTCTCCCCAAGAGACTATGATCATGCTCGCACTAAGGGGCTCCTGACACTGACAGCAAAGTGCACTTCAGAGGTATATAAATTCAAGCCCAACAACATCAGTATGTGCATTGCCATAAACAATTTGTGTGTCTTCAATGAATGATAAGGCAATTTGTTTTTAACCGTGCGTTGAGTGATGAAGTGTGCCCGATCTCATTTGCCAGCGTTGCAGGCACTGCACGGAGTGGTGGAGGAGGATCAGGGTCACATCGCCCGCCTCATAGCAGCGGAGGGAAGCATGTACTAGGCCCGATGACAAGGTCATGAGAAGCGAGCATGCAGGTGCAGTCTAGCGAGGCCATTGGTTGGTATGAGGGTCCTTTTTATAGCGGGGCGGTGACATGTGTGCAACCAGGCTCGCAAAAAAACAAAAACAAAAAAGCCAAACGAGCTAACCTCGATTGCGAATTTTTGCCCTATTTCTTTTACGTCTTGTGCTGGGAACTTTTTGAGCACATGGTAAACAAGCGGCTCACCATACACCTCGGCGAAAGCGGTCTCTACTTAAGCACAATGTTCAGCTTCCGCCAAATGCTCAGCACACAAGGCGTCCTCTTGCACATAAAGTTAAATATTCTTCGCTTGAGCAAGCCCAGCTAGGCATCTGGTCTAGCTCTGGACGTAAAGGACGCAAATAAAAATGTGAGCCACGAAGCCATTCTGTATATCCCTAACGATATTGGCTATGGCGCCAAACATACGCCTACATTCTGGCTTTTCTGGCCAACTGCACAGCCACGGTAGGGATTGCAATATCCGGAGTGAGCTTTTTCAACTCCCTTGCAAGTGCACGCTGCCAGATTCTTGATATCACCACTGCTTTTCAACGTGGCCCTCGTCAAGCTCCCACGTCTCTTAGACGCTGTTCCAGAGATACATAACGCATTATACGCCGATGATATCACTCTAAGGACACGAGATGCAAGGAAGTTTGAACAGGAGGACCGGCTTCAGGAGGCGGTTAACATAACTGAAAAATATCTCAGGACCTGCGGCCTTCAATGCGCTCCGTCAAGTCAGACCTGTTAGAACTTTGATAACTACCCCGGGATAGGCCACAAAGCTTCGATGCACCGTACGCACAAGTCTTTCTGCAAGGCGTCCAAATACCGCAAGTTGACACGTTTCAAGTCATTAGATTACATATACAATATGATGGGTCTGGCTCCGCTGCACTACCTCCGCTGCAGGACAATGTTACACAGCTTACTGACGTAATCCAAAGGATGACTAACCACCGCAGTGGCTTGAAAGAGCACTACACCCTGAAAATTGTAGCTCTGCTTTACAGCGGCGTAACATACGAAACTCCCTACCTAAGCCTGAAGACAGCGGAGAAACAAAAAACTATGTCTGCTGATATGAAAGGCTACAAAGCTTGCCCTAGGACTGCACCCAACCGCCTCTGCCGACCAATTGAATCGTATGTGAGATCACGATACGAGGGAAGAACACGTCGAAGCACACCTCATCAACCTGGTCGAGAGACTCAAGCTGTCACCCACTGGGCAGCCGTCCTTACACACAAGGTATGAAACTACCCTAGAACCCGAAGAACAACACAAAGGAAAAATACTGTTACAGCTCCGAGAATGCCATAAATTTATCAGATCTCTCGCAACATGCATTCTATACATCACCAAGCAAGGCGACTCGCCAGAGTTAACAAGATCAGAAATAACCATTACAATGACCCACAGGCATGATACGTGGACGCAGCCAAGTATACGGGACGTAACACCTTCGCGATGACCTTCACAGATTACAAGGCCACGGTAGTGGCACCAGCAGCTATCCTCGTCAAAGGTGCACAAAAAGCTGAAGAGGATTCTATACCACTCGCCAAACAAACGAGTGATGATCCTATAATGGTTTTCACAAACTCGCAAACAGTGCCATGGAACTACCTGAAACGATGGATCTCAACAATGGCAATTGGCGTACCAAAGTGCATAGGCAAGCCTCCCCCCTACACATGCGTCGTGTAGGTTAGGGGTCACAAAGGTTTCCGGGGAAATGAAGGGACACAAACCGCAGTCCGCGAATGAGTCAACCGGGCATTGCCATACGAAATCCGAAGCACCTCTTACTCAAGAATAGAAGCAGAAGCAAGAGAATTTATAGCGCCAACGTATCATGCGTTACTGCAACATTGTCGGCTCTAACGCATGTCATACCCTCCGTCACATCCTAAACTCACAAAAGACGAAGGCACTGACCACAGGTGCTTCAATGCAACACGTTTACTCACAGCGTACTATTGTACCATACGAGGCCAACGTTGCTTAGCGACAATTGTCCTCACTGCATTGTGGCAGACCCTCTGACGCACCTCCTACTGCTTTGATAAGTCAGCTTTCCACGGCTACAAACAACAGCACTAAATGCGAACCCGAAGCTTCTCCGTGAAGCGTGGGAGGCTGCGATCTCTCAGCAAGAGGCTGTTGCTCGAGTCCGGTGGTCGGTCAAGGCCAGAAGGTTCCTGGAATAAAAAGCCCTCCTACGTTCACTAACAAGTTCTACCTATTAATTTTTTTCTTTCTATCTCTTTCCGCGCCAACACTTACTGCACCAAAATGGTCTCAACTTACACTAAAAGGAGCGTTTTTGAGAGGAAAAGTGGTGGCAAGCACACAACCACAGTGACTGCCTCATTTCAG
This sequence comes from Rhipicephalus microplus, assembly GCF_013339725.1. Classification (NCBI taxonomy): domain Eukaryota; kingdom Metazoa; phylum Arthropoda; class Arachnida; order Ixodida; family Ixodidae; genus Rhipicephalus; species Rhipicephalus microplus. The sequence continues at coordinate 26,889,457 of NC_051174.1, forward strand.
TGTTCACTTGATGGTCAACCACATTGGTCTTTATTGAGCAATGCACATGTAGAGTTCCGGCTAATAACAATCTGTACATATGTTGCACCCTTCATATATTCAACACGAACAGTTCTGTCTTCGATTCACATGATTTTAGTATTCGAATTATCACCAGAAAATTTCTGAAGAAATCTTCAGTTGCGCACGAAGAATATTTGTACCGATGTTTGCGCAGGGGCATGCAGAAAAAATAGTTTTAGTTGCTCCTCCCCCCAAAGGCGTTCTCTTTAAATGTTGAACCCATACCGAAATGCAGTGGTCAGATCTTGCTCCTGTTTGATTGTGGTACCTACAAACGTTTTGTAATACAGTGTAAAACAAGTTCAGGCAAAATCAAATTGTAGTTTACGAATTTTATCCCAATATTTCTCCTCATACTGATTTGTTTTAGTCGCTAGGAGATATTTCCTACGCGTGACCATTGAGAAGTTATGTGAACGTGCTACCCTATACAGCATGTTTTCTTACTTACTAAGCACATTAACCGATTGAAACTCCTTGCAATTACACAATGCCAATAAACACGACTTAGCAAACTTTTGAGCTCTAACTTATGGACGACTATACAGCTAACTATACTCTTCCTCTTTATTTCAGGGCTGTGAAATGATTTTCCAGCAATCGCTGTCGTTTTCTTTGTTTAAGCACTTATCTGCACCAATGGTACTCTCAAATGCTTTTTTTCTGTGATTTCTTACATATACTTACCTTGGACAGCGTTTTAGGACCTGTTTTTGTGGAGATGGACCACATTCAGCATGAAAGAGAGAGAAAGAGAGAAAAACTTTATTCTATCTATATACTAGGAGTGAGTGTGTGGTGACCTGGTGTGAGCCACCCGTCACAAACTCTAGGTGGTATTATCATTGCAGAAGCCCATTGGCATTCGCCCGCCACTACTCGGGCTCGAATAGCCAGGTCCTTCTGGCTTACGAGGTCGGAGCAGCCGAGCAGAGCTGTCTCTCTGTTCTTCCAGGCAGGTTTCAATTTTAGGGTCAGTTGACAGGTTGACTGGCATGCTCACACCATGTGGAAGAAGTCTGTAGACTTGTCCACACAGCGCAGAGATTTTGTGGTCCAGGCAAAATCGAGATATTGATAAACTGCTGGGCACAGCAGTGCTTTGGTGTAGAGGCGGAAGAGCTATGTAAGGTTCTTAAAGGATTTAGGATAAAGTGAATAGTCGAATCGGTAAAATTCAGTTTTATTTTGAAATGTTAAGGCCGGATAAGGCTCAAGATTCATTTCGGAAGGGTCTGGGGGCTTTACCCAGAGAGTCAGCACACTGGCAGTGGCGTCAATTGTTTCATCGCCTTTGAGGTCGATTTGAGCTGGAGCCTATTGATCCTTTAGGAAGAAGGGCCCCGACGTAACAGCTGTTATCTAAAATGCGGTACGCCAGGTGTGGGACATACTAGCGTTGGATATTTGTCCAGGCCCCTTTCAAGTCTGTAACAGTTACGCGCAAGTTTAGGTCTGCGGCAGCTAGCGCGGTGGCAACTTCCTCCGCATATGCTTTGTCCTGCACTCTGAGTGTCAGGCCATTCACCGCGACAATTTGGTGGCGACTGCAGCCGTGCAATCCCTCATGGGGAAAGCCGGACCCGTCCACATAAAAGAGGTCGTATTTGTTACTATCGAGGAGGGACTGTGGCACCGCCCGCAAAAGGCGCCTGCCACTGTTGTCTTCAAGTGTGATATTGGCCGGAAGAAGCCACACGTGCAGGGCTTATCTCCAGACTTCTGGATTGCGTACGCTCTCTTTCGTCTCTGTTGGGTGGTGGATGTGTGGTCGGGCTAATAGGCGGCGGGCGACTCACCCGAGTCTTCGAATGTCTCGTGTGTTATTTGTTCAAATGTGCCTCCCGTAGCTCTGCGAAAATGCTTACAATCCTTAGGCCCATAGGGTGCTGGTTGAATGTGGGTATTGGGAGATTGAGGGAACGCTTGTACATCTTCCCCAGAATCAGTTCAAGGACGCTCTGTCCAACTTGCGCCGGTGGAGATAGGCAGTCGAGTAAAGGGCTCGATGGGTTACGACTGCATGCGCCATCGGCAAGGATTCTCTGCAATGTAAACCCACACGCTTGTTAGAAATATGGCAGAATATATGGCCTACCTGGTCCCCGACCTTACGCAGTTTTGTCAATGTTATATTCACTCGGCGAGGTTTGTGAATAAACAGACCCAGTACCCTGGTCTCATGATGTTCTGAAATGGGTCCGCTTTGCAAGGACAGTTCAATTCTGGTAGTGCCTTTTTGGCGGGCCGCGAATGTGCACAAAATTCGATTTCGTCGGAGAGTATTGAAAGCCGCAGTGGCAGGCGTAGGCGTCCATAATCTCCGCCGCTTGCTGCTGGTTGGCTTATAAATCTACTACGAAACCGTGTTTAGCCCGCATGGTAATGTCGTCCCCATAAAGTGCGTGTTGTATGTATTCAGCATTCTACAGCTGAGCCGGTAGGTTCATCATATCCAAAATTAACAGCAGGGGCGCGAGGACCATGCCCTGTGGGGTACCTCTCGTTCCTAATTATTAGAAGCTGTGTTCTTCATTTTGTATTCGAGTATGCGACTGTCGGTCAGAGAGGAATTCTCTAATAATTCAAATGGGTTATGTCCACACTTGGTTTGGGAAAGGTGCGCCAGAATGATGTCATATGTGATGTTCTCGAAAGCTCTCTCTAAGTCGAGGGCGAGTACTGCGCTGTCATTAAGGGGGTATTCGACGGGATGTACAAGTTCGTGGTCTAACTGAAGAGGGAAATTCTGTGCGGACTGCTGTGGGTGGAACCCGAACATGGTGTCTGCAAATACATGTTGGTTCTCCAAAAATTTGAATACACCATAGTCTCCATCAGCTTTCCCGCACAAGACACGAGAGAGATGGGGCGAATGTTATCCGTGTTATAGCTCTGCCGGCTTTGGTAATGAAAGAGACCAGACCGCTCTTCCAATCAATCGGGAGGGGTGTCCCACCAGGCCAGATATTGTTTATGTACGGGGGGTGTGCGTTGTTAGCCGGGTCGGGAAGATTGGCGAGTAATTTTGCTGTTACTTTGCCTCTCTTTGCCGCTGTTCCTCGCTTTATTTAGCGAGGGCCATCTCAGGTCATGAAGCAGATGTCGAGTCGGACGCAGGTATTGATCGCGGTGTTTGCAAGCTAATTTGTAAGTGTCTCCATCCAAGACTTGGATAGCGTATCAAAGATGTTTTTGTGTCTAGGCTCTGTTTTGAGCCGGATGAGAAAAAGCCGCCGACGAGACGCCAAGTGTTCGGGCTGGGCATTTATCAAGCAGCCGTGTTGCATAGGTGCACCTAATAGTAGGAAAGCTAGGCCGCTTACTCAGGGGCTTGTTGGGTGAGCTCGGTAATGCAAATGTTGAGCTTGCGATTCTACCCGCAGGTCGCGGGATCGAATCCTGGCTGTGGCGGCTGCATTTTTGATGAAGGCGAAAATGCTGTAGGCCCGTGTGCTCAAATTTGAGGGCACGTTAAAGAATCCCAGGTGGTCGAAATTTCCGGAGCCCTTCACTACAATGTTTCTCATAATCATATGGTGGATTTGGGACGTTGAACCCCATTTATCAATAAATAGAGCTTGCGATGGTGTTTTGGAGGTGCCATCTGCAGGCGAGGCTTTGCCACGCCTCCTAGAGGTGAAGGGGGTAGTTGTCCACCCCTGTCGCAGCCTCTGAGAGTCGAAATAGAATTTCCGCCAAACGAAGGTGGGTAATAAGTTCTTGTGACCACGCGGGTAACCTATTTTGTGAGCAGGGCCAGACTTGCGTAGTTTTTCCGAAACTTTGTCCAGTCGGTTAAGTGGTCTTAGGCGTGTGGTCTTGTCGACGGTGTGGTAACTGCCCCGCCTTACGCTGTGCAGAAGTCATCAGGATATGCAACTGAGAGAGTGCTAATACAAGTTACAGACTTTAACAACAGGTAAGGGGTGTATAAAGGGCCCGGCACGCAGCAGAGAGAGTCCGTGTCTCTTTTGTGACGCGGTAGTGGCCAGCAACGTGCTAAAGCTTGTCTTGAAGGACCAAATAAAATAAATAATCCATACACCTAATTGCCAGCCATCTATGTGAACTGCCATCACTATATAGCACGCAGCCAATTTAGTGCTATTTTGCAGCTCTTCGCCTCGCATATGCTCAGCTTTATGGTTTGTGCCCTCGAAGATTGAAAGAATAGTAAGTTGAAGGTGAGGTGACATAGCACTACTTTTTTTGATGCATTGCTTGTACAAAGCTAATTTATTTGCCATAAATATTAGTTTGCAGACAAATATATTTTCTCGGAATGTTTCACAAACGTAGATACGGAATTTACCAACGCTTGCTCTTGATCTCTTTCATTGTTTGAGAAAATAGGTATAGTGCAACGAAGGTGTCAAAGCGTGAACATGAGAAATAAAACTGTGTTAAATGCCACCCACGTATGTAAGCATGTTGAAACAATTGTTTGCCGCCTTTGTAGCTCCAAAAACATTTTCTCAGGTTTACAACACTCTAACTGCAGTTTTCTGTCTGTGTTGTTGCTTCCATTTCATACTTTCCTAGTTACAGAGATCAAGAACAGCCTAAAAGAAGTCTTACTTAATGTAAAAGTCAGCCACATGCAATTCGTTTCATCGTGATACAGAGCATCAGCAAATTCCGAAAATTTTGGCTGCTGTTAGCTGCAGCCTCCAGTAAATGTCAAATGCATTGTTCAGCCCCAAAAACAAAACATTAGAAGGAGACCAGGCTATAGAACTCATTCCACAAGCAACCCGATCCACGGGCTAAGCTTTAGGAGTTTGTCTGAAACAAAACATTTTTATTCAAAAATTTCAGCAGTCTGCATTTTCTTTTTGTTCTGCAGCAGTAGTTCAGCCAAAGTTGGTAAAATAATCAGAATAAAAAGCCGAGGCTCAACCAATGTGCGCCTCAAGCGCTGCCGGTACTTCTCCTTCATATTCTATTATTCCCACACTGGGATTTTTTGGGGCGTATTCAGATATACGTGGCAATGCTCCCTTTTTCTAGATTTGTAGCAGCCAATATCAATTCAATTGGGACTTAATACGAAACAGCTGTACCATACCATCGCTAAAAACGATGAACTACCTGTTTCCCTACTGAAAAATTCCGTATGAAATCTTACTGAAAACATATGGACTCCGTACGATTTCCTTATGAACTATAAGAAAAAGATACGGATTTTTATGGAAACATACGGAAGTTGTATGGCGTATACGGAAGATGTCTTAAGGAAAATATGGAAGGATACGGAAATTATATAGAACGTATAGAAAATTTTTTATGGAAGATATGGATGGATACAGAAGTCATGTAGTATATACGGAATATTACGGAAAATATGGAAACATGTGGAAATAAGGTAAAACTTATGGAGTATACGGAAACTTCCTTAAGGAAGTTCTATGGAGCATACAGAAATTTCTTACGGAAATATAAAAGAATAAGGAGTGCGAGCAGACTAATAAGACCGGAGTTGTTCATGTCACTAGATTCGAATAGCAGTCTGAGATACGAATACCATTCGATCAGTGGTGGTGCTACACCGCGCCCAGAAAATGTAATGTCATTGTGATTGTACGTGATGCCAATGTCGACAACTCAGAAATAAATGGCCGCAAAAATTGAAGAAGGAAAATGTAGAGTGATAAAAAAGTGAATATATACAGAAATAATTAGTCACGTGCCAAAATGACGAGCACATAAACGAAAAAACGTCTACAGGACGAGCGCTCACTTGCAAAGTTTATTATTTGAGTTATTCCTCTTAAAAACATGCTAATTCGCTATAGAACTACGCATAGAAATTTTATATCGCAGAATAAATGATGACCATGAGCCAAGACGACCGACTGAACCAGTATACACACAGCCGATAAAATAACCACAAGCAACACGGCGTGCGTGGCGTGACAAAAAAACAAACTAAACGGCAAAGTGAACGTCTCGGGTGTATTCAGGTTTCGTAGAACGCGAAGTAACAGATGAACACCTGGTATCTTGTGGTGCGACCGCACACATGTCGAGCTACTTGGTTATTAGCTTTCATGCAAGTTATCGAGAGAGCAAATTTAAAATACAGATGCAACAAGCAAAATTGCCCCTCTGCTTTACTTTACGATAGGCAGTGAATCTTCATGCACATGAATAATGCCTCTGTGAAGTTCACAGGAAAATGAAGTAGAACAGAAAAAAAGAGAGGAAGAAGACAGAATAAAAGCAGGTAGCTCAGCCAGGTTGATGATTTGCTGCCCTACAGCGTAGGTAGGTGTAGAGAGAGTGGTCAGAAAAATAATTAAGTATGTGAGCACAACTGATACGTACGGACAAATAATGGTGCTTATCATTGATGCTCGGATGGTCGTGTATAGAGCTGGGTCGTTTTGAGAATTTCAAAAGCATTGTTTCAGACCACCATGCAGATTATGCTTCAATTGTAGTGCTACATAAGACGCAACTAATGGGTCAGCTTTAATGAATAAGAAGATTATAGGTAAAACAAATGCTGTAAAATATATCATGGCTGCATGGACGCATACAAGCAATGTAAAGTGCAATGAAGTGAGGACGCATGAGCTTCTGTTGACGCTTCAGTTCTGCATGGATGCTTCAACTGTGCTGCAAGGAAATTTAACCAATGTCTGTGTGTGCAACATTGTCAATTTTAAACTATCTATATGTATATCTAAAATTCCTACTGCGACTTAAGCTACGTAGCACTCCATAACTCTTCTTTTTATTAAGGGCAATTTTTCAAACAATCAACATTATTCATTTTCTGTCTCATGACTTCGTGCCCGCCATTCTTGGTTTGGCTCGATCACAATTGTGCAGCCCTTATTTTGGAGGAATAAAAAAAACATCAACCAAAATATATTTTGGAACTGCTTCTCGGTGATATTGCCTTCCCTCAACAGCCACAGCTTGAGATGAGTCATAGGAAGTCTCGCGCATACCTAGGTCCTACCCTTGAAGAAGCTGGTCCGGCTGTGAAATGCTCAGTTTTTCTCAAATAAATTTTTTGGTTTGAGTTTTCTCACTTCTCAAGTCCCTTCACAATCAAGCAGACCCAATTTTCTCTTAGTCCTTAATTTTGTGATATTATGAAATAAATTATAAATTTAATAATGAAAATAAAAATACTAATAACTGTTGTGCAAAAAACACAGTCCCACATACGTACTTGAACGCAATATTGCTTTTATTTTGTTTCAGTACCTAACGCATTAGAAAAGATAGCAGTACATAAAAACCTTGAAAAAAAACTAAAAAAATTGAGACTTGGCGGGATTCGAACCTGCGCCACTAAGTTGTGCTCGCGTACGTGAACTGGGTGCGTTACCTTGCTCACCTATTCACGCTTTTTTTATTTATTGCCTGTTTACAGGCGCATACATCAAGCCACAAGCAGAACAAAAACAAGCAGTAACAGCCCGACAGAAATTTAAAATTCCCTATGTGCTGCCAAGGGCTCCAGCCTCGACAACCACTCAGGTAAAATCTCCTGAGTTTTCTGCAGTTCAACATACTTGGCCATACGTTCACGGAAATACATTCGTGCAGGCCGTGCATCCTGATCGCGATAGAAACCCGCCATACGGGCCCGCCATAAAAAGTGAAGTCCACATAGCATAATCAAATCAAAAGGCATTCCCTCTTCGTCCACTATTGGCAGAAATCTTATACCATATGAATTTAAAGGTAATTCTTTCTGTAACGTCCTTTGAAGTACATCCTAAAAATATACTCCCTCTCAACAATGTAAGAAAACATGGTCAATATTTTCCGGTTTTTTATAGATAAGGCAATTTGTCTCCCAATGTAAGTAAAAACCACGGTCTGCTTGAAATGTCCTGACTGGTAATGTACTTGTGTGCAGCTTGAAAAAGAAAGACTTCGCGCCAGGAGCCACTTGCATTCTCTTTACTCGTTTAAGCACATCATTCCCTTCACCTCCAGCGTACATGACACGGTACAGCGGTTCAGGTAAAACAACATCACATACATCTTCGTACAACTTCTTTCGAGTCACTGAAAACAAATATTCATTGGAAAATCTAACACATAAAAACCTACACTTAGAATAACCTCTTTAAGATACCCGCGCACAGCACCGGTCATGTCATTCGTGCTAACCACTTATCCAGGTAAAGCCCGCATCAGTCTCATTTGGCACACTGTACGTAAAAAAGGGTCCCTTGTGTAGCGAAAAAAAGAACCTATTTACGACTTGCCGTATGAAAAGATGTGTTAAACCAAGCCCTCCGTGTTTCACTTTTCGAAACAGATTAGTTCGACTGCATCTCTCTCAGTTCGAAGCCCACACGAACACTGCGAAGATGCGATGGAACTTCTGTATGTTTGCCCTTGAGCAATGGAATACTTGCATCACATACCAAAGTTTTGAGGCAAAGAAAAGATTACAGACAGTCACCCTAGCAAACACTGACAGATGATTACCGTTGCATCTATTAGCTTTTGTCCGGATTTCTTTCGCTTGTTCTTGCCAGTAGTTCTCATTATCTTGATAAAATTCCAATGGCACCCCTAAGTACTTGACAGGTGTGTTCACCCATTTAACATTGGCAAAAGAGTCTGGTTTTGATGACCACTCTCCATGACAGAAACCCACACACTTTCCCCCGTTTACTAGACTGCCAGTTGCCTTGCCGAACCTTTTAACCACACTGATGGTAGTGGTAACACTATCTTGATCGATACAACAAACAGCCACATCGTCGACATATGCCAAAATTTTAACTTCGGATTCTTGTAATCTAAAGCCACGAATGCAACTGTTTTGAGCTATTGCTAAGCACAACGATTCTATATATAAACTGAAAAGTAGGGGACTCAGCGGACAGCCCTGACGGAGAGAACGCTTTATGTTAATTGTATCTCCTAGCGCCTTATTGATTACCAGTCGGGTTGTGCAGTTCCGGTATGCCATAGATATTCCATCTCTGATTACAAAACCAACGTCGACAGGGTCAAGAATGGCAAGCAGAAGGTTGTGGGAAACACAATCAAAAGCTTTCTCGAGATCAATCTGTAGAATGGCTACCCCTACTTGATTGGCATCGCTACACTCGAGCACGCTGCGCATCTTGTGTATATTAGTCACAATGGAGCGTCGCATAATCCCGCATTTTTGGTGAGGCGCTACCAATTCTTTGATTACCCCTTGAAGTCGCCGTGCTAGTACTTTCATTAAAATTTTGTAATCACAATTAGTTAGTGATATCGGTCTATACGAAGAAACTAACTTTAACTTCTCCGAGTGTTCTGTCTTTGGTATCAAAACTGTATGTGCTTCACTAAAGGACCTAGCGAGGCCATTAAGTTTATAAGCTTGATTGAAGACATCTGCAAGTACTTGGGATAATTCATTTTGATCTCCTCATAAAACGAAGCACTAAGCCCGTCCCGCCCTGGAGATTTACCAGGATTCATTTCATCTATAGCCCTTTCTAGTTCCGTTGGCGTTATAGGTAGCTCTAAAGCTGATTTGGTGTTATCTGACAACTTCGGCATTCTGCTAAGGAACTCCTGCTTAAATGCCCCTGAATCAATGGGCGTGGCAGCGAAGAGTCCTTCGTAGTGTTAGCCAAACGCTCGTTCTATGCTCACATTGTCTGAAACTTCAATACCGTTGACTTCAATGGCATCTATATGATTTCGTCTGGCATGACTCTTCTCTAATACAAGCGCTCGCTTCGTGGGGCGATCATTGACAGTCATTGATGTTGCTCTGGCTCGCACTTGCGCTCCGAGATAGCGTTCCTCCTCATATACCTCTATCTTTTGCTTTATACTCGGCAATTCGTCACCATATACTCCAGGTTTTTCACATTCAAGAGCTGTTAGTCTCTCAAGTGTTCGTCTAAGCTCTTTTTCATTCTTCTTAGATTCAAAAGATAAAACGCTAGATCTCTCTATTGCTTTTATTTTGATTCACTGCTTGAATGGCTCCCATTTTTCTCCTATTTTGTCCATACACTTTATGTTATATTACTTATTTCTTTAATAACTGATGCGCTAAACGACTCATCCCTTAAGAGGGTAGAGTTCATTTTCCACTGTTCCCAAGAAAAGGCGTTCCTTTCTTTTTTTGGACCCGATATTGCATTTTACAAGACAGTGATCGGAAAAGGAAACAGGTACAACATTATAACTGCTACACTGGGATATCGCATCTGCAGTAAGGTAAGGTCGATCCAATCGGACATCATTTGGGCCTTGAAAGTGGGTATACTTCACATCTCGTGAGCTTTGCAAACACTACGCTACATCTACTAACTCGTGTTCAATAATCACCTGTGCCAGGACATTACTGCTTCTATCTTTAACGTTGCGCCTGCTTGATCTATCACTTTCAATCAAGAGACAGTTGAAATCAGCCACCAATAAGAGTTTCCTACCGGTACACATATGTTGTCGTATATTGAAAAAAAAAACCGATCTTTCCTGGCCAATAGTTGGAGCATAAACACATACAATGGGCCACTCAGTGTCACAATAAACAATATCACACCATACTACTCAGCCTGAAGAGCAAGAAAATACATTTTCTATGACTAAACCTGGCAGTTATCTAAGAAAAAGAACACATCCCCCTGATGTGCCTATGGCCTGGCTCACAGCGGCAAAATACCGTGATGTAAACTTAAGCACCATGCTCCCAGTCTCCTCCTCGCCTTCAACTTTCGTCTCCTGCACTGCAAGCACATCCAGACTTTCTTCTAATAACAACCGGTAGACTTGGCTTTGCTTCTTCTTTGAAGCTAAGCCTCTAACATTCAGCGTGGCGAAGCTAAATGATACTTGAGGCGCCATTACAACCATGTGGAGGAGTTAGCCCCGTAGCATGGCGTTTACCTTGCACGTCTAGCACTACGCTAGACGCCTCTAGGAGCGTCCGACCGCCCGGTTTTACTGCAAAGTAGAATTGAATTGTTCACAGCTTTCTTGTCCGTGGTGCCACCAGCTCTTGCTCTCATGCTGGTGCGTCTGCCAGCCGGCGTCTTTGCCGGTGGTTCTTCCACGCTTCTTGCACTGTTCTTGTCTCCCGTCTTCACAGGTTCTTCCAATGGTCTTTTAATGGCTGGAACGGCACCGCTGGACCAAGAGACGCGGCTGGCGTTGCACGTGTTTCCGTCTAGCTTCATGTCGAAACCATCGCTACAGGAGGCACCATCGTCAACCTGGCCTTGCTCCGACGCATGGGTCGACGCTCCGGCTACTTCACAGCCTGCGTCTGTCACTGCATTGTCAGATGTCTCGGTCGATACAGCTGCAGAACCCGGTCGAGTGTCCACAGGTGCCGGTGTAGATTCATCTACTGATGTTGCAGATGAGCAGTTCAAATTTTCCGCGACTTGATTCCCGCAATCTTCAGCCGCGTCCTCTGCTTCTGTCACGTCCACAATGTGTTCTGACGCATCTTCGGCCTCCGCTGGCGCGGTCACTGCGGCGTACGATTGGACGCATTCCGCGTCCTCATGCCCGAAACGCCGGCAGCGAGAGCACCGAGGCACCTTACACTCGCGACGCACATGTCCTGTTCCGATGCAACGCAGGCATTGCATAGGCCGACCTGGGGCTACCACTGAGGCTAATTCACCGGCGACTCGTATCTGATGAGGTAGGTCCTCGACTTTCACACCGCTTTTCAGCTTAATGAAAACAGTGTGGGTCGTCGAATTCTTTTCATTTATTCCTTCCACACGCCAGCGTTCCCGGGTCACTTCTGTAACTCTTCCGAACGCTGCCAACGCCATGCGGACATCTTCGTCCGAAACGCCGTGTAACAGCCAGTGAAGCCGCAGCCTCACCATCTGCTCCTGAGGGTCGATAACGAGGCAGCGGCGTCCCTTGACCTGGAGTTCTTTCAGTTCAGTCAACCTCTTGGTCGCCTCCTGGCTGTTAAAGGTGACGGCCCACATATGGTTGATATGGTAGGCGCCCAATGCAATTACGTCGGGAAGCAGTCGTTCCTTGTCCAGGGCATCTCGGAAATCTTCGACCTTGAAAGGCCTCACTCGAATATCGCCTTGCAAAAACACTGTGTTCAAAACAATACGTCCTGTTGGCACATTCGGCAAGATGATCTCAAAATCCTTGTCACTTTCGTCTGCAATCCTGTTGCCGCGGCCACCAAGGACCACGTTTGCCGCTCTGCGGGAGCCTATGATTCCTGCGTCCGACGCGTGCGAGTGCCGGCGAAAGAATGCTAAGCTATTCACGCGAGACAGTGCACAAGCGTTTTAGTTATATATATAAATTTGCTGTTTACACGCCACCTGTTGCCATATTTATGTACGATATGCGATCGTATCTATTGTTGTGTGCATAAGCTTTGTGACTGTATATACGTCACATGCTTTTCGCATGTCTTTGAACTATAGATTGCCACCCCGTCGCGGTTGAAAACAAGTATTTTGACACCCACACACAAGATTGAGCAGTTGAAGGTTGTTTCCCGGGGCTCTTTTGCGATTGAGTCGGCCACCACAGGAAACTAGAGTGATCCGTCATTAATCCCTGCATCTAGCTGTATTCCACTTAGTAGCTCTCTCGTTTGATGACAAATCGAGCGCGGGGCGCAACGATATTGCGCACGACCTTGCCTCACGTAGCGGCGACATCAGCTGATTGCGCCGGCTGGCTTGCTTCGATTTGCTTCAGAGCAAAGAAATGTCATGCCTTGAAAGATTGCGTACTGCACTATGTCAAAATGTTACTGCTTTGTAGTCATCCTATGATTCATTGAGAATTGTTAACTCTGATATGACTACTACAGAGCTTTGTGTCGGCGACACGCACCGAACGTAAAACCGCACTACGTCTGTCGTCGAAGCAGTAGGAGGCTGTCGTCTGCTAGAACAAAAACAAAACGAAGACCTGCGAAAATATTCATAAATTGTAACTTGTTTTTTGAATAACCGTTTATCACTTTTGAAGTTACTTTGCCAGATAACATACATTTTTTTCAGTTTATAGCAGCGACAGATGTTTATTTTTATTTTTCTCACACAGATATCCAAGTCAAATTCATTCACAGCTAAAGCCACATGTTGTTTGTCTTCTTTGTTTCCGTGGGCATGCCATTTCGGTGCGTCTCTCATGTGTTCGCGCTGCTACACAGGAGAGCACGAAATGTTAAATTTACGCAAGGAAGCGCCGTTCCTCGTTCGTGTGATGTGCAAAGATTGCGCCCTATTTCCGCGGTTGTTCGAGTACGGATCAAGTGGGAGTCGTCCAAGGAATCGGCGTTTTGTGCGGGCGCTTGAAGGACTCCGAGGTGACGGCTGACGCCTGTGGTCGCTTCCCTCAGGACAGTTTGAAAGAAACTAAAGGTAAGGGGGACACTTTTTTATGTACACTAAGTATGCCACTCAGTGCAAGTGTGTGTTGCCACACTCGAACGAGGCGTCGTGAAACGGCAGCCTTACGTGCCTTTGCGAGTGCGGTTGCCGATTCGCTTTGACAAGGCTAACGCCAGCAGAGCCATGGCGCATCGGCGCGGCCTTACTGGAGCTAATTCGCGACAACTGCGGCAACATGCACGTATATGGTGATCAATTTTTTTCATAAGTGCAATGTAGTGAGGAGGGCACACATGGCGCTTGCTACGTTGTTGATTAAACGAAGCCTGCAGTGCCATTTGATGCAAAGCAGCATTTTGTGCAAGTTCACGGGCGATGAAATTTGTAACTTTGCTCGATTCACCGAGCTAAACGCCTAAGTGGGTTGATAAGCATACGTTCACGGTAGAGCGTTATTATGCCCCTAAACAGTGGCGTATGCTTGTTAAAAGATATAATGTGTGTGCCTAGTGTAGAAAGAGAGATGTGTTGGTGCAATCTGTATGTGTACCTGCAAGACGCCTTTGCTTGTAACTGATAATGTACCGGCCAGCCTCTACATTGTACGCCTGACTTTGAAGAAAACTTGCATGCACAATGTGAGATTTTGTATTCTGCCAGAGTTGCTTTTTATAAACTAATACATTGCCAGCATGTTCAACATATGTTTCGCTGCTGTGTGGCAGGGGTGTGGTTATCACGCTGTTGTGTAGTTGCTGATGCAAGCACTTATAGTTTTGATGCGTTAATATTTCTCATCTTACTCATCAGGTGTTTGGCTGTTTCAGCACAAACAAGGCAAAGAGAGAAGGAAGACGGGTAATGACAGGACCAGTGCCGACTTTTTTTTGCAGGAGAATACCCATGTTGGTTTAATTATTCTGAGAGCCTTTCTGTGTTGCTTTTTGCCCAATTTATGCAACGATACATTTGTCAGCAATATGAGAGAGAACACTGAAATTAGCTTTAAAGATCATGATGACTAAATGCCTAGTAATTCACAGCACAAAGTAAGAACAAAAGACTAGGATCAATGTGGGACGAGTACAGTCTGTCATCTAAAAAGTGTATTGTGCAAAATGGTGCCTAAGTAACAAACCTCACTATGTTTGCAAATCGTGTGACGTCCCTTCGAGCACTGTGCCAGCCATTCTCTTCCTCGGTGCAAGGACTCGTTGGAAAAGAAGTTGTTGGTGACGTTCCTGATAGCCCACTGATATGTATGAGATTCCAAACCAGTAGTCTATACGTAATCTTTTGTGCAGTTACATCGCTGCATCTGACACCTACAACTTATTTGCATATTTACATTGCTCCCTTAGGACCTAACACACAAACTTGTAGTGTGCATTATCACTTCATGAATATCGAGCGGTAAAGGTACTGAGTATATGTGAAACAAGAATCTCTGCTTATTACATGAAGACGTATGAGGCCTTCGATAAAACGAGTTATACCTTTATTGGGCTTGCGTACTCGTCGGGGCGAGGCATAGATGCAGCTTCAGCAAATGGTATCTTCCAGACCGGTGACCAGGCAATTTTTTTTCTGCACACACTGCAAAAACCGAGATGTACCCAGTCGCAGATAATTGCGTCAAGTGCATATTTGCCTTGACTAAAATGTCAAATCAAGTTTTTTCAACGACCGGTCGTTGCCACGAGTGCTAACGTCTTCGCAAACAAGACACATTGTTATTCACACTGCACACACCAAACACGATATTTTCAGTTGAACCGATATTCTCAATACCATTCAATGCACACTACATGCCGTAATTACAGTGCACATTTTTGAAAACTATGCCGCTGTTCCTCGCACAGGCGACCACTTGTGTTCACTTTTTGAAGATAAACAGACAGCCTGGCAAATAGTCCACCACACAGTTTACGCACAGCTACATGTTTGCTGATACATACTGCAGCTAATGTCGACATTGTAACGTGAAGTGTAAACTTTGCAAAATTAAAACTTGCCCAAAACACCGCACGACTGTACCGGGCTGAGCCACTAACTGGAGTTTTTTTTAGCCACACCTTTTACGCGTGCCAGTGACATCATGCTGTGACGTACCTCGGTAGGGGCCTATTGCTGCATACTTTATGTGAATGAGGGTCTTGTTAGAAAAAGCAGGCAATGTTGATTTCGTAGCTTGTTCATTTCTAACTGGACCTTCATTTACACGAGTTGTCTGAATGATACTCAGGCAAACTTTTGTGCAATAAATTATACAGTTCGCAGTCTGTGCTTGCCCCATACTGTTTTTATTGGTGTTTTTCGTTGTTACTTTGCAATGTTCATTATTGCTCACGTACAGAAACTAGCCTAGCTTGCCGCTGTTTTGGACAACATGCAGCTGGCAAGTGCGATAGTGTTCATAACTCTAAATACTCTAGCGAAAATTATCGTTTCATACTCAGTTAGTTGCATTCATATCAGTACATTATAAGTAATTATTGATTAAACATGAATCTGTGTTCTTTCACATAATGCTCACAACATAAAATATCAAATCGAATTGCGTTCATAAGAAACATGGGTTCTAGCTAAACTTCATGCTGTTTTGCTGAACAGCTGACAAAATGCTATTGCATGCTTACTTGCCTTGAATCGGATTGTGTTTGAAATACATTGCACTTCTTCACTGGACTGCCAGTAACATTTCACATTGGGGGAACATTTATTAACCATGGATTGAATAATTTTTAAGAACGGAAAGAAAGAAGCGGCAGGCCGAGAAATTACTTGATATTGGCATTCGTTTTGCTACGCAGCACATTATCACGAAAACTTCCTATGGAGTGGTTATGCGTCTTGCATGTGTGTCTGTAAACCAAGAACTTTGGGTAGAACAATATTTGTCTAACAAATGGTTGCAAGACTGTGGAGGCTGTAGGGCTGTTTAGCCAATATGAATGGTGGAATCTCTGGACATTTGTTCAACCATGCTGCATCAGCTGCTTGGTGTTTTCACGCCATTTTTACAGTTGTGTTGGGTGAGTAAAACAAGCAGGTTTCAACACAGGGAAAAATATGATATGGCAGCACCTCTTGTGCATGCCTTACATCCCAAGTATACCAAATATTTATCTTGCACCTTGTGGCCTGTAAATTTTAAAGAGACACTTCATTTTGCTTTATATTTGAGTCATCATGCTTCGAAAGCATTGTATTTGTATTTGACAGCAAGTGTTCTTCAAGAAATAACTGATCTCAATAACAACAAAACACCCTTCATTCTTGGTCCTTAGCATAAGCTTGCACATGTCTTTAGCAGATTCAATTGTTCATTTTTTGCTGTGATGGTAACGAAAAAGTAGCAAAGGCAAGTTCAGATTGGAGTGGTCGGTGACGTCTGTTTATGCTGTGCCAAATTTCTTTGCAACCAGAGTTACTTGTGGCCACATATTCAATGAAGCCATAGGACGTGCATTCTAAATGAGATTACCATATCATATTTCACTGCATCTTAATATGTGTCGAACAAATGCAGATATCTTTAGCTTGCCACTATAAAGGGATTCTAAACCAACACAAGGTTGAAATTTAGTCATGGTGTTGCAGCTGTGTATGACTCTACAATGGATTCTTAGCCGTGATAAATTTTGTATATGTTGTCGCAATAGTAATGTTACACACAGTGAATAATACAAAAGGGGTCCTTGCTTATTTAGCTTTTTTTGCTGTGCTTCTTTCTTGTCTATTTTTGCCATGTGCTTCTCCTCACTGTGCAAGGAGCAAGAGCAGTGGACACACAAACACGTATTTAAAAAAAATGTTGTATGGTGAGCACTGAGGGGCTCAACACTTTCAAAAGGCTCAAAGAGGAAAAGGGATTGTTTCTAGCTAATTTTGGGCACCCATAGCTAATTGTGCTTCTGCAGTTATCATTGTTGATCAGGACACTATTCTGAAGTCTTTGCACACATTTGCTTGAAATGTTAAAAAATAATGGAGGTGGTTTGGCACCCTTTATTGCAGTTACATACAGAAGTAGGTTTAAATGCGTAAGCAAAATCTGTTCACTATAATTCAATCCTATGATATCTATAATTCAGGAACTATTCACCGAAAAGCTCAGG
Organism: Rhipicephalus microplus; assembly: GCF_013339725.1. NCBI lineage: Eukaryota > Metazoa > Arthropoda > Arachnida > Ixodida > Ixodidae > Rhipicephalus > Rhipicephalus microplus. The sequence goes on from NC_051174.1 coordinate 26,906,975, forward strand.
AAAAGGATAAGTGGTTGCCCTTGAACGTGAAGAAGATATCTTTTTTCTAAAAGGTCGATAGACAGTCTCGATATTACATGCACTATACGATATTCTGGTGCAGTGCTTTTCATGCAGGTTATAATGAAAGGGATTTTTAATAGAACTGTTGTCACTTTGCCCTGTGTTGCTGAAATTGTTCACATAATTATAATACATGAATCACTTTACGCCTTTTGATTTTATGCAAATAGTTTGCTTACCCAGTCGGTATAACTTGATTTAGATAAAATCTTAAAAGCTCTCATTTTTTTACTATACAGCAGATTTATTTTTAAAATACGCGACCATAGATGTGAACGCAGTTGGTGGTGTGCTTGATTAATGCTTCACTATCACAACTCTAACTACACCGGCTACAGTGCATAGTGTGACAAAAATAATGGTACTTAACATTACTGGCAGCATACACTTTTGTGTCTCAAAATGTGTTAGAAAGCCTGGTAAAAATGTGTGTAATTTTTTTTGCTCCAACTAAATATTCTGGTCTACTCAAAGCAGCTTCCGCTCTTTGAAGGTCCTCAAACTATATGTTGTTCAAAACAAGTATCAATGCCATATCCTTCTTATGTTGGCTTACTCACCACTCTAATAATGAGAGTTACCCGACAACATTACCCAGGAATATATATGGGGATGTTATAAAAAGTAATGTCAATTCAATTGTAAAAAAACGTGAACCCATTAGTAACTTGTCGCCAAGTTACGTTTTCGTTCACTTTTGTTTTCACAATTTTGTTAAAGTTATTTTTGATAACACTCCCTACAGTTTTTTTGGCATCATTGTCCGTTAGTTCTCACTGTGTTCAGCAAAGTCAACGAACCCTTAAATTTGTAGTTCTTTCATTTACTTATGAATCTAAAACAGTGAATCTCAGTAATCTTAGCGGTGTGTGACTTGTTTTTTTTTCATCAGTTGTGCGTGTGTTCGTGCACGTGCATTTAGGTGGGAGGGCGAACCATTGCCACCTCCTATGAATAGCAGGTTTTCTGCTACAACATATGCAAAATGCTGCCAAAGAAGTATAGGGATACTGGAAGTAATTGTAATGTAATTGTCAAGAAACAAAAGTGGAAGAAAAGATAACTTGCCATGGCGAGGGACTGAACCTACCACCTACGAATAAAGCGTGCGGTGCTCTACCAACTGTGCTACTCACCACAGCAGCTATTGCCCCTTCCGCTTGGCAAGGTATATATGTGTACCTAATCGTTGGAGAGACAGTCAGCCCCGCTTGTTGCCATCATGGCTAGTTTGGGACACTTTTTCTTTTCTATTGGGATCACGTAGCATGTGATGTTAATACAAGCTCGCAGCCTGGCTAACGCTCCTGTGCCTAATGCACATATATATCCCATAAGTGGACGGATCGATAACTGTCATAGTTAGTAGTAGGGCATCAGATGCATTATTCAAAAGTTTCCAGATTCGGTTATTGCACACGACAAGTAAACTTTTCTTCCACGTTACTTTCTTCTCAATTACATTACAACTACTTCCATTATTATCCCTAGTAATTTTCTGGCAGCATTGTCCATTCTTAATAATATCGTTTCTAACAAAAATGAGCCCTTTTTTCCTTCATTCGTAGTGAGAAACTTGTTATGGGAGGCTTGGTGTCATGAGGTTGTATATGAGCGATAATTGGTCAGCTGTTCGCTCATGTAATAATAGCGCGTGCTGCATGCCGCCAGTAGGCAAAAAAAAAGGTGTCCCACACTCGCCACAATGGTAACAGGCAGCACTGACTGACTCCTTCATGATTAAATGAACATATATACCGTACAAATTGGAAGGGGAATAGCCGCCATGATAGCTCAGTTGATAGAGCATCGAACATGTTATTCGAAGGTCGCAGGCTGTGTCCCTGTCCAGGACAGGTTATCTTTTTTCCTTCTACTTTTCTTTCTTCACAATTACAACACTTCTATTCTTCATGCAGATTTTCTGGTGTTTATTTAAAAAGGTTCCTTATAATCTGAAGAGGCAAACAGAATGCGCCAGTGTACGAGTTAGCTCTTGTAGTGATTACAAGTAAGATATGTTTTGAAGAATAAATCATTCTGCCACTTGCCTAAAAAATGCGTACAGGACATGGTGCTAGATGCACTTTGTTATTTTTGAATCGAGCTATCTTGAATTCTATTTTTATAAACTACATGGCTACACAGGACGGTATCACACACTTCAATGCCACAAAGAATATGCAGCGAGTAATGTTATAAATGCGAAATTGCATAAGAATAAGGTGAAAACTGCGCCCTCAACGAGAATGTACAGAGAGCACAGGGTGCAGGCGTCATTCCTTCTGCCCGTCCTTTTCATGTGCGAGCTGTTTTCACCTTGTTCTGATCAACTAACTAGATTGAGATGTGTTGTTTAAGTGCATAAGAATTCTCCACGGGAAATTAGGTTTGTCTCAAACTCTGTGTGTGTCTTTCAACCTATATGGTGCCCGGTTGAAGAGTACAGGCAGACCAGATTGTGTAAAACAGGACACCTGTTTAACATCATACCATGGCTTAAAGCATAAAGCAGTTAATTAGACCGAATATCAATGTTTATAGTAGCTGGTTTTCTCTGGAACAGAAAGCTTACTGGTCTGAGCGTATAATCATGCAGTGAAAGAAGAGAATTTTCGGGGCTTGTTTCTTTTTGTTTGACATGGCTTTCATGAGTACATTTAATGGTAACACAGAAAGTGCTGGAAACATTTTGAGAATTTCTGGGCCTCTGACTGCTCTGAAGTGTCACACAACACAGGCTGCAAAAAGTGGCAGGTCAGCATAACAGTTTTATATGTTTGTGCATTGCAGTTTGCAGGGAAAGCATGCATTTCAAATGCGTGTGAAATGCACACATTTCTCACTGTTTGCCACGATGGCAGTGCTGCTTTTTGAGGGTTGACTCCTCTGCGTAGGCAGCACAGAATAATGATGGCACAGGTAATATGGATATATGCTGTAACTTTGACCACTAATCTTTTTGCATTTAAAGCATCAACCTATTTGCAGTAAACGTACAGGCTGCATGACATACTGATTTTTAGGCTTTTCAAGTGCAATTTTAAAAGGAACTGCCACTCAAGTTGCAAAAAGAATGCAGTTCAATTCACAAATTTTGATTTCCACCTCCAATCACACATTATGGTGACTTGTCAGTCTCTTTAATGAAGAAATCCTAATCAGAATTTTTAGCTGAATGGGTTGGTACTGATGTTGAATTTTGTGCATTGCTCATGAGTAGAACGATAGATTCATGCCCTACCCGTCAGTACGGCCTGAAATTGATCAGGCTATCTTTCCATAGTTTTCTTATCGTTGCACGATCAGTGTCAGCTTAGGCTATGCCATGAAAGCAGCCCACAGCGTCCAGCTAATGTTGTTTCCGTGTGCAACTGTAGTTGTGGTTGTGGTGAATGACCTTTCTTTATAATCACTACATAACAAACTTGCTCCTTCAGACTCAAGTGCATCTTTGGGTCGATTGTAAATGTTTGCATATGCGAGGCTTTAAGTTCTATAAGAAATTCCTCAGTATGCTATGAAGAAATGTGTGTTCTGCGAAAATTTGTATATCAATATATACAACTCCTAAAGCCTCGTCTAGAACTTAGTGCAGGTTGACCTTGAGCACAAAACGAAGAGTGGCCGCAGCCCCGAGAAATGAGCAAGCACCCTTTAAGCTCCCCAAGCTCTCTTCGACAGGAACAGAAAAGTCACTGTGTGGCATTAAAAATCATTGCAAGGAGTGCCTTATCAGTACACTGTGCTGCTCTTTTGTCGCGGAAGACGAAGTTGACAACTCCGGAGGAACATTACGCTGTGTATTGTGAGTGCTTCAGTGGTTTTGGTTTTGTCCAGCCAGCAGTCAAGAAATCATGACTGATTCAGTCTGGATGGCTAGAGAGAGTCAGGCAGGCATATTTGAACATTTATCTAGCCAAGTAGTGCCAATTTTCGCACTGGTCCTGTTGGAGCTACTTCCACAAGTGACAGAAGCTTCGTCACCTCTGTAAATGCACAGATGTGTCAGGGAAGATTAGCTGCATTAGTTTTTTCTATAACTGATGACTGCCAACATTCTTCATTATACAGGAGTTTTGTTCCTCACTAATGGGTGTAAATCCCTTCACAGAAAAAAATGCTACACGTCTACTTACAGAAGGACCCAAGGCCTTACTTGTAGGGTTTTTCAGCTTGTAATCATCAGCACCTCGTTTAAGTGTACATGAACATTTTAACTATGTACAGCAAAAAATTTGTGTGGCTAGTCATTTTGTCGTTATCATGTTTCTCGCAATATTTTTAAGCATGTTGTGCATTACGTTGTCAATCTGATTCATGTGCATAAAAGATGTTACGCAGCTTCAGGCTACTTCAAGCACCGTATTGTAGTATAAAAAGCCTGGAAGACACCTATGAATAATTTTTTTAACAGAGTTGCTTAATCTGATGCATGATACATCACTAAACTTTCGTGCGTATTCATCAATGTAAGCTCGTCTTAGTGTTATCCAAAATTAAGTTACGAGTCGAGAGATGGAAGCATCTAGTGCGGTAATCAGGGTGAACAATGGAAGTGCCTCAGACACGATGGCCGATGTTGCGATAGGAGGACCTATTTTTTAGAAATCACCTTGACATCCTTGGCGTGTTAGTTTAAATGGGGTTAGTAATGACATCGTCTTTTGGTGTAGGTGTGTGTTCCTGTTAGAATTGTTTGTCTGAAAAAAAACCTATAATGCAGAAGAGTGCAGCCCTCACTTCTTTTCAAGTTATATTGCGATGATACAAACTGTTTTCCTGTCGGATGCTGGGAGTTAGGGAATCAAAAAAAGGTTAAAGAAAGAAAAGAGAAAAGAAGAAAAAAAGGGGGATGCGAAGTAAAATTAGTGTGCTATACTGCTCCTTCTTTGCATACCTCTTTTCTTTTTTTCCTTCTTTTCTTTTTTTCACTTTTTTTGCACTTGCATTTTTCTATCTAGTGCAAGAAACAATGACACATGGCTTTGCTATAGCCAACATGCCTATGTGGTGTTGGATTGAACAGTGCATTGTACTTCATTCAGTTCAATTACAGGCTGATCAGTCTTGTAATAAGTGCTTTCTCTCTATCACCACACATGATTAAATGAAAAGTTTGCACTTCGATCTTGGTATACTGGTATATAGCTTGTGTCTTGGACTACTCAAAATGAATGTTAGTTGCTCCTGTTTATGGGAATGAATTTATCCAACATGAAAATGTCTTGCCTTGCGAACTTTGTCAGACCTGCTTTTCTTTTTCTTTCCTATGCAGGCGTTGTATGTAAGGCAGTAACAGGGAGGTGATAGCTTGAGCTTTTGAAAAATAAATACTGGCAGTGAGGCGATTCCACATCAAAAATCCCAGCCATTTTACCAACCATCCTAAATGTTTTGAAAAAAAATATTGTGCTCGTTTACTGTATTGAAGACAGCAAACGGCTAAAATATATCGCAGAGAACAAACTATTAGGCCACCTTGGTGTCTTCTAGACTTCCCAGGATGTTGCCTGGGTGTTGTTTTAATAAGGAGTATTTCAAAAATACTGCTTCTTCTACACCAAGTTGGGAGGAGGAGGAGAAATAAATGAGGAAGGACAGGGAGGTTGGTCTAGGTAATAAGTAAAGGTGATTGTGTGTAGTGCATAAAGCTCAGTAACATTAGTGCAATTTTTTTGCCACATCAGAAGCAAGAAAGCAGTTCTTTTTATATGGCAAGTTATGTGATTACACTTTTTGTTTTAAAGAAGAAAATAATTTTTGAAGTTTCCTAATGATGGCTGTTTTCGCATTGATATATGACAGCTGCCCTTCCAGAGTTCCCCATGGCCCCCAATAGGAGACTTCAAAAATCACTTTCTTCAATGAAACAAAAATTGTAATGATAACGCTTGCCATATAACAAGAACTGCTTATTTGCTTTCAACTTACACATGAAAGTACTTTTCAATTGGCACTTAGAGAAATTTCATCTTAGTGTAGAAAAACGATTATATAGTGATATTTGTAATGTGGACCTAACATTATTTTTTTCGTGAAATATACCTTCTGTGGAGTGAGTATTTATGGCTCAAATATTCATACAAAGTGCAGTATTGCCATAGAAGAAATGCAAACAATAAACAGTTTGGCTGAGTTCTTCAAAGCCTATGTAGCGAAAAAATTGCACATTAGTTACTCGGCTTCAAATACATTAAAGAAGCACCTTTACTTAATATGTAGATCAAATTCGATATGGCAAGAAAAAGCGCTACTTTGAAATTTTTCTCACAAACAACACCCCCATGACATTCTGCGAAATTCTGAAGATACCAACGTGACTGCTACTTTTTTCTCATCAAAATATTTCAGCAAATAACTGTTTTCAAAAAAGTAAATTACCACCTATTTTTAAACTATATATCTGTGATGGTCGCCAGGCAGTATGGTATAGATGTTTGGAGTGGAATGGCCCAGTGGGAAAAACAACAAATTTCTGAGCATCCTTTGACGCTCGGGCAATTTAGAAAGCATTTGTTTTTTAGCAGCAATTCGATTGAGCCCTTGTCTTCATGCTTAGGCCCAGAAACAAAACGCAAGTAACCAAAGTAGTCCTAAGAGTCATGCAGTCTCGCGGTTCCAATTCTTGTGGAGCCTCATTAGGTGCAAGCTTCACCATTTTTAAATATTCAGATTCAGCCAACAGGTTTCGGAGGCACAATGCATTTTCAGCTAAATTGTTTCACACCAGGTACTTGGATAAAAAGCGGCAAGTAGAGGTAAAAATACCATCTTAAAGGCATTGTGGGTAATAAAAAAAAGGTCTGCTTTCTTTTTTTGTGTGGTGCTTTGCCTGAACGTTGTGCTTTTGTGGTATAGTTCATTGTCTAGTGAACATAGGCCTTAAAAACTAACATTAGCCTCGTTGAGCTCGGTTTTTTGGTTATAGTCATAGTAGCCATATTAAAAATTATGACTTCAAACTTGATTGTTCTTTTAAAGATTTTTTCTTGCATAATGATATTTCCGAGTCTTAGTCAATTTTGTTATAGGAAAATGTGATGTCATAATAGGGTCACTTTTTATAGGGTCGTTCAGTTCTACCTCACCTTTTACATTCCTAATAGAGCAGTTATTTTCAATATCGGTATTTTAAATGTAATGAGCATGCTCTCTGTAGTAAGGTGTAAGCACTTACAGATAGCACATGCACCCAACGTTTCTGTTGGAAGTTTATTTCTGTTATTCTTGATTGATATGTGGGGTTTCACGTCCCAAAATCACTATATGAATATGAGAGACCCCGTAGGGGAGGGCTCTGGAACTTTTGACCTCTTGGGGTTTTTTAACGTGAACCAAAATCTGAGCACCCGTGCCTACAGCATTTCTGCCTCCATCGGAAATGCAGCAGGTGCAGCCAGGATTTCATAACGTGACCTGCGGGTCAGCAGCCGAATTTTTGTTACTCTTGCTCCCCTATTTTTGTGCAGTTCGGTTATAGTAGTCTGGCCTGCACACATTTTTAACGGCCCCTGCCTGGTCCTGCTTGCTTTCATGGCGATTTTAACCTTCATAAGTTGCATAGTTTTACGTCTCAAAATTGTTCAAGATGCAAATTTTGTGCACAAACTGTATAGTGTAAAGGCAGCAAATGTACACGTACGCACTACTAAATATACATTGAGAGCTTTCACTGGCAGTTCCTAAAGTTTTAGTGTGCAGGAAGCATTTAAATCATAATTTCATAAGGACATATCAATAGATTATCTTTACCATTGAAAATCGTGGAAACAACCCAGTTATTTTCACTGTGATGAGCATGCTGGTTTCTTTCACGTGGCAGAACTAATTTATACATTTGTTTCTTCTATTATTCACATATTGTAACGCACTCTTCAATGAACTCTTTTATTACGCTAACGTAGGCTGGGCGAACTTGTGGCCGAGAATGATAGCACAGCTAGATTGTCTCGAGGATTCCCTTCTGCCTCTTCTTCTACGTTCTTCTTTTTTGCCAACACGGTTCGCACGCAGCTGGGTCCCGCAGGCTCGTGCGTCGCAAATCATACAGACAAATAAAAATATACTGATTGTAGCAGGACTGATGAGTATATTATTGCTTCTCTATTGCAAATAATAACTTTATAAGTTTTTTATGTCTTGCATAGAACACTGCATTATTGTGTTGCAATGTAACCACCATTTATGATCACTAGCATGTTAATTTAGTAGCTTTGTAACGTATTTCATTTACAAGCTAATTTTGCTTCCGCATCACGACAATTGGAAAGATACCGATGATTCCATCCCTCATCATGCATTTTTAAGAAATATTGTGATTTGTACACAGTATTGCTTGTACTCAAAATGTGGACATTCATTCAATTTACACATAATTTTCCTTTGCACTAGATTTGGACAGTCATTTCATTTCTGCATAATTATTACAGCTTTCCTTATATGCAGAGCTTTTCGCATCATGCGGCTTTCCTTATCTGCGGACCTTTCCGCATCATGCGGCTTTCCTTATGTGTTGACCTTTCCGCATTTTGGGCATTCCTTATCTGCGGAACTTTCCGTATGATACGTCTTTCCGTAGTCCAATAATGGCGTATGTGCGAAGCCGCACATACGAAAATTTTCAGTGGGGGTTTTTATTTTTGCCACATTTACCAGGCTACAACACAATAATTTGATTACATATTTTATTAAGATGTAGTGTACAGTGGCAAACATCCCACCCAGGGGTGGCTGCTGCGTTCCTATGAGCCGGATGCTTGGACAGCCAAAATGAGGGCACTAAGAAAGCACCAAGCAGCAAAAGAAATTCTGCCTTGTTCAGATGAAATCACAAATGGAATGATAAGGAACCTCAGCGATAAGGTTATAGAGGCACTGACAAACCATTTTAATGACAACTATTGGCTCAAAGGGAAGATACCCGAGGAATGGAAAGTAGCCGAAAATATTACGATACCGAAACCTCGGAAGAAGCCTTCCCTGCAGGCACTCAGACCCATATCTTTGACTACATGCATGGGAAAGCTTTTCGAAAGGGTTATTCATAATCGGCTCCAAAACTTTATAGAGGACAACAGCCTTTTTCCAGCCACTATGCTGGGTTTCCAAAATGGCCTCTCCACACAAGACGCATTTCCCCTATTACAAGAAGAAGTTTTGAGCTATATACCTACAGGAGAAGAACATTTATTACTAGCCCTTAATTTAAAAGGAGCATTCGAGAATATCTCGCATAAAGCCATTCTAAAATAATTAAACAACATCGAATGTGAAACAAACACCTACAATTACACCAAAACATTCCTCACAGAAAGGCAGGCTTCGATAAGCGTAGCACAAGTCACGTCAGACGCTTTTGAGATGCCAAAAAAGGTACCCCTCAAGGAGCCATCCTCTCTCCTCTGCTCTTTAATATCGCCATGTTAGGACTCACGCGAGCTCTGGATGAAGTTCTGGAGTTAGAATACACTCTCTATTCGGATGATATCACCCTATCGGCAACGCGCGGACCTCTGCCTAACAAATAGAAGACACTTCAAGAGGCTGCAACAGCAGTTGAAAACTTTGCATAGGCAAGCGGGCTCAGCGGTGCCCCCGAAAAATTTGAAATTATCAGGGTACATGGAAAAAGATAGAAAAGTAACGGAAGCATCGACATACACATTGAAGGTGTCAAAGTACGTGAGGTGACCGTCGCACGTATTCTGGTTACTGGGTTTAAAGTAATGGACGAGCGAACCATACAATAAACATATTAAAATCAGCTACGAAACAAGTTGCACGAATGATCCGTAGAATAACATACCACAAACAGGGAATGAAGGAAGGAGACACAATTAGATTAGTACAGGCACTTGTACTGTGTAAGGTTATGTATAGTCTACCTTTCCACGTGTTAAACAAATCAGAAGAAGAAACCATCGAGTCTATAATTAGGGGCACCTACAAAATGGCCATAGGGCTACCGGTAAGCACTCCAACCCAAAAGCTTTTGGACCTCGGTATATATAATACATACCATGAGCAAAAGGCAGCGGTACTGACTGCGCAGAGAAACCATCTAAGTCAAACGAAAACAGAGAGAGAGATACTTGCAAGGGTGGGCTTTCCGCCATACCCCTAGAACCTGGACGAGGTTCTTGTAGAAATCCCGGATCCCATCCGCATCATTGTCTCGATCTCACCGCTGCCCAAGAACATGGACGTAAAAACAAACAGAAAGCGCCGAGATGAGAGAGTGCGATGGCTCCGAAAAACATTAAAAACAATTCAAATGTTTTCTATGTGGACGCTTCGAGGTACAATTTTAAACGGTCAGTTGCATAAGTACTTAGCAACGACCACGGCATGGTGACATATGCATCGCTGTACACGTCCTCGATCGCCAAGGCGGAATGCTTTGCCATCGCTTTTGCAATCAAAGCGCAGGAACAGAGAGATGAGCCGCGGACAACTATCATTTCCGACTCGCAGAAAGCGTGCCGTTTCTTCTTAAGAGGCCGCCTTCCGATGAAAATAAGCAAATTCTGAGGCGGGAGATTGAAGAACAATACAGGCTGATCTGGTGTCCAGGACACGCAGGCCTGGAGGGGAACGAAAGTGCCGACGCTTGTGCTCGAGCGCTCATGAACCGAGCAGTGCTTCGACAGCACATTTGATCCTTTGAAACACTCCAGCAGGAACTATTGAGGAGGATAATGACCCATCCAGAATGGCCCCTCGCGAAATTCTCGCTAACCAGCGAAGCATGCGACAAAAATACAGCGTCTCCCACAAATCATTAGAAAGGGAGAACGCAATTGACCTCCGCCGAATTCAAACGGGAGTCTTTCCCAATCTTCAAAGATTACACAAAATTTTTCCAACGCTGTATGAGCATGCGTGTCCGCGGTGTGGCAGCTCGCCATCGCTCTACCATATTTCGTGGAGATGACTAAAACGATTACCGAATTTAGATACCTTTTTAGGTCAATACAAGCTTCGTAATACTTTCGAGCAATGGGAGCCACAGCTCGCCAGCTCTGACCCAGAGGTGCAGCTTGCACTTCTGCATCACGTCAGGCAGGCGGCGGCAGCCAGTGGAGCGCTGGACTTAGGGCCCCACCCGTCAAGCTTTTGACCCCTGTTCCACACCCTTGCAAATAAACTTTTTCCTTCCTTTTCCTAAGCAAGCACTGTATTGAGAATAATGGCGCGTTCACAGCGTATAACTAGCCACATTACACAGTATGCTTTTGTTTTCATAATGATAGCAGCTGCTATAGGAAACCGGAACGCTACATGCTTAGGGTTGTAAGGGTGCCTCTGTAGGAAACTGATGCACATGCTGCAAACTCATTCAGCTCTATCCAATAAAAGAGTCAGGTACTCGCTTGTGGTTCGGCATGTCAGGACTAAGCAATCGGCGAAAAAAATTAAGGAAAGTTTTTTTATACGTTTTGATTTCAGCCAGACCTCCTGTGCAGTTGCATCCGGTAAAAAAATCACAATAGCTACTGTTTGTAAAAATGCTGTGATTGTAACTGCAACATGCATTTCTTCGGTCCTTTTACCTATCGAAATCTCCAGTTTGCTTGTGATAATCGCTGATAATATGTAATAAAAGTTATTTTAGCATAAATCTAGCAAGAATTTTGGAAAGAACACTCCTGCTCCTGGTGCACTTCCATTTAAACTCACCTACTTTATTGCAAAAACCAGCGCCACTGGGTTCCGGCGTCCAGCGCAATGCCTGATTATAGGCCCAGTATGGCACTTGTACCAGTGCCTCCCAGCGCAGGTACTGGGACGCTGGAGCAACAGCGTCCCAGTACTCGGCACAAAATGGCTTCACAGGGTTAAAACAAAGGTGCCCACTCGCCATAAATAAATCAACATATAAGTAAAATTGCGCGCATTTTCAATGAAAATAGGAAACTAAGAATAAAAAAAAACATAGTCTCCTGACGAGATCCAAACTCGCCACTACCTGATTTTGATCCAAGTATGCTACCCACTACGCCCCGCCAGAACATGCGTCTGGAATTGTAAAATGACTATTTATCCAAAGAACACCTGTTTCCTGTTTCCTTTTCCGATCTCTGTCTTGTAAAATGCAATATTGGGTCAAAAAAAGAAAGGAATGCCTTTTCTTGGGAAAAGTAGAAAATGAACTCTAACCTCTTAAGGGATGAGTCGTTCAGCGCATCAGTTAAGAAAGAAATAAGTAATATTAACATAGAGTGTATGGACAAAATAGGAGAAGAATGGGAGCTATTCAAGCAGCAAATCGAAATAAAAGCAATAGAGAGATCTAGCGTTTTATCTTTTGAATCTAAGAAGAATGAGAAAGAGCTTAGACGAACTCTTGCGAGACTAACAGCTCTTGAATGTGAAAAACCTGGAGTATATGGTGACGAATTGCCGAGTATAAAGCAGAAGATAGAGGTATATGAGGAGGAACGCTATCGCGGAGCGCAAGTGCGAGCCAGAGCAACATCAATGACTGTGAATGATCGCCCCACGAAGCGAGTGCTTGTATTAGAGAAGAGTCATGCCAGACGAAATCATATAGATGCCATTGAAGTCAACGGTATTGAAGTTTCAGACAATGTGAGCATAGGACGAGCGTTTGGCCAACATTACGAAGGACTCTTCGCTGCCACGCCCATTGATTCAGAGGAATTTAAGCAGGAGTTCCTTAGCAGAATGTCGAAGTTGTCAGATAACACCAAATCAGCTTTAGAGCTACCTATAACGCCAACGGAACTAGAAAGGGCTATAGATGATATGAATCCTGGTAAATCTCCAGGGCGGGACGGGCTTAGTGCTTCGTTTTATAAGGAGATCAAAATGAATTATCCCAAGTACTTGCAGATGTCTTCAATCAAGCTTATAAACTTAATGGCCTCGCTAGGTCCTTCAGTGAAGCACATACAGTTTAGATACCTAAGACAGAACACTCGGAGAAGTTAAAATCAGTTTCTTCGTATAGACCGATATCACTAACTAATTGTGATTACAAAATTTTAATGAAAGTACTAGCACGGCGACTTCAAGGGGTAATCAAAGAATTGGTAGGGCCTCACCAAACATGCGGGATTATGGGACGCTGCATTGTGACTAATATACACAAGATGTGCTGCGTGCTCGAGTGTAGCGATGCCAATCAAGTAGGGGTAGCCATTCTACAGATTGATCTCGAGAAAGCTTTTGATTGTGTTTCCCACAACCTTCTTCTTGCCATTCTTGACCATGTCAACGTCGGTTTTGTAATCAGAGATGAAGTATCTATGGCATACCGGAACTGCAGAACCCGACTGGTAATCAATAAGACGCTAGGAGATACAATTAACACAAAGAGTTCTGTCCGTCAGGGCTGTCCTCTGAGTCCCCTACTTTTCAGTTTATATATAGAATCGTTGTGCTTAGCAATAGCTCAAAACAGTTGCATTCGTGCCTTTAGATTACAGGAATCCGAAGTTAAAATTTTGGCATATGCCGACGATGTGGCTGTTTGTTGTATCGATCAAGATAGTGTTACCACTACCATCAGTGTGGTTAAAAGTGTAGGCAAGGCAACTGGCAGTCTAGTAAACTAGGGAAAGTGTCTGGGTTTCTGGCATGGAGAGTGTTCGTCAAAACCAGACTATTTTCCAATGTTAAAAAGGTGACCACACCTGTCAAGTACTTAGGGGTGCCAGCGGAATTTTATAAAGATAATGAGAGCTACTGGCAAGAACAAGCGAAAGAAATCCGGACGAAAGCTAATTGATGCAACAATAATCATCTGTCAGTGTTTGCTAGGGCGACTGTCTGTAATCTTTTCTTTGCCTCAAAACTTTGGTATGTGATGCAAGTATTGCATTGTTCCAGGGCAAACATACAGAAGTCCCATCGCATCCTCACAGTGTTCGTGTAGGCTTTGAACTGGGAGAGATACAGTCGAACTAATCTGTTTCGAAAAGTGAAATACGGAGGTCTTGGTTTAACACATCTTTTCATACGCCAAGTCGTAAATAGGTTATTTTTTCTTCGCTACACAAGGGACCCTTTCTTACGTACAGTGTGGCAAATGAGACGGACGCGGGCTTTACCTGGATATGTGGTTAGCACGCATGACATGACCGGTGCTGTGCGCGGGTATCTTAAAGAGGTTATTCTAAGTGTACGGTTTTTATCTGTTAGATTTTCCAATGAATATTTGTTTTCAGTGACTTGAAAGAAGTTGTACAAAGATGTATGCGTTGTTGTTTCACCTGATTCACTGTACCGTGCCATGTACGCTGGAGGTGAAGGGAAAGGTGTGCTTAAACGAGTGAAGAGAATGCAAGTGGCTCCTGGCGCGAAGTCTTTCTTTTTCAAGCGGCACACAGGTACATTATCAGTCAGGACATTCCAAGCAGACCGTGATTTTTACTTACCCTGGGGGACAAATTGCCTTATCTGTAAAAAACTGGAAAATATTGACCATGTTTTCTTACATTGTTGGGAGGGAATATATTTTTGGGATGTACTTCAAAGGACGTTACAGAAAGAATTACCTTTAAATTCATATGGTATAAGATTTCTGCCAATAGCGGACGAAAAGGGAATGCCTTTTGATTTGATTATGGTGTGTGGACTTCACTGTTTATGGCGGGCCCTTATGGCGGGTTTCTTTCGCGAACAGGATGCACGGCCTGCACGAATGTATTTCCGTGAATGTATGGCCAAGTATGTTGAACTGCAGAAACGTCAGGAGATTTTACCTGAGTGCTTGTCGAGCCCTTGGCTGCACATAGGGAATTTTAAATTTCTGTCGGACTGTTACTGCTTGTTTTTGTTCTGCTTGTGGTTTGATGTATGTGCCTATAAACAAGCAATAAAGCAAAAAAAAAGCGAATGGCTTAGCAAGTTAACGCGCTATGTTTACGTACACGAGCACGCCTTAGTGTGGCAGGTTAGAATCCCACTAAGTTTTATTTTTTCATTATCTTTTATGTGCTGCTACTTTTCTAATGCGTTAGGTACTAAAACAAAATAAAAGCAATATTGCGTTCAAGTACGTATGTGATCTGTATGGTGACACTTCGCTATATTACAGCCACTGTGTTGTTCCCCAGGGTGGCATACTTAGCCCTGTACTATTCAACCTGACGCTAATAGCTCTCAATAAGCATCTGCCAAGTACTGTCAGATTGTCAATGTACGCGGACGACATCTGCGCTTGGACGTCTGCAGTAACACGTCTACAGCTGCGAGCGCGAATTCAGAGAGCTGCCACTCAAGTTGCTATTTACCTCCGTCAACGAGGTCTGGAAATTTCCTCTGAGAAATGTACACTAGTGGCGTTTACGCGCAAACCAATGCATAACTACAGCGTTCTGATTAACAGCGAAAGAATACGTCACCTCCGATCATACAAGTTCCTAGGTGTTATAATTGACAGAGACTTCTCATGGAGCTCACATGTATCATACATGACAAGGCGATTGACAGGCATCTGTCATTTGTTCAAGTTCTTCACTGGAAAGAACTGGGGAATGTCCACAACTGCTATGTTGCGACTATACTGGATTCTTTTTCTTGGATTCCTTCGGTACAGCCTACCTGTGTTAACCGACGCAAGTAAAACAAGCATACGAACGCTTCAAAGTGTCCAGGCTTAAGCACTCCGAATATGTTTAGGCTTGGCCCAAAGTGCGTCAACAGCGGAAACTATCCCCATCACAAGGGACAACCTCATCAAGACCCACATTAATGTGGAAGTGCTGAGTACACATATACGACACGTTGCTCGAACCCCTCAACATCACCTAGCCTCTCTACCAGTGGTACGACCATGACAATCTCACTGCAAAGCAGTGACCGCACATGGTGAGTCGATTCCAACTTCGTTCTCTCCTGCCGCTACACCTGTGTCTCCGCCATGGTGCCTCACTCAACCAATGATTATTATTAACATACCTGGCGTTCAGAAAAAGGCCAATTTGTCGTCACCGGCTCTTAAACAGCTCACACTACTTTTCTTGTATGAGAAATATCAAGACTCCACTGATATCTACACTGACAGATCGGTTCAGCCGGACACTCTCCAGGAGTAGTAGTGATACCAAGGTTCGCCACGACAATTAAATTCAAGACATCTCACGCAACAACATCAACAGCAGCAGAATCGGCAGCACTTCGTGCTGCGTTACAATTTGTAGTTGGCCAACCTACACGCAAGTGGACTATTTTGTGCGACTCGAAGGCGGCACTGCAGTCTCTACTATCAGCCTTACGCCGTGGACCACACGAGCAGCTGGTACTAGAGATAGCAGAGGTTGTACCCCACCTGACTGAGAAAGGGCACCAAATTATATTTCAGTGGTTGCCCAGTCACTGCGGAATCATCGGCAATGAACGGATCGATCAAGCTGCCCTTTCAGCCCACACAGAAGATCATTAACTGCGACTACCACTTTCTAGGATAGATGCTGCACGAAAGCTCCGCAGACTTGCTCGCCAGCAAACCACATCGCAATGGAATCAGCCACACTTCAAGCATGCCCGACTGTACTCGCTTGATCATACGCTAAGTCCTCAAGTCCCGTCGAGGCTTTGCCGAGCAGACCAGACCCTGTTATATAGGCTGTGGTTGGGCGTTGCGTTTGCCAACGCCTACGCTATCCGCATTGGGATGGCCGACACCGCAGCCTGTGGCTACTGTGGCAAAGAGGAAACAATCCAACATAATCTTTGTGACTGCCTAGCATATAGTAACAAACGACTATGCCTTCGCAAGGAACTCAACAAATTAGATGATCAACCTCTGTCGGAGCAGGGAATTCTGCAGTATCGTCAGGATGCGACTTTACAGAAGAGGGCCCTGAAAGCGCTACTATACTTTGTGCGATCGACCGGCCTTACTGAACGGTTTTAGCTAGGACGCCCTTCCTGTGTGTGTTTTCGTTTTTTTAGGGCGCGTGCGTTTTTTGTTTTTTTTTCTCTATCTAACCCCTCTTTCTTGCCCCTACTTCCCCACCCCCAGCGTTGGGTAGCAAACCCGATGCCAATATCTGGTTAACCTCCTGGCCTTTCCTTTCTCACTCTCTCTCTCTTGCACAACAGTTATTAGTGTTTTTATTTTGATTATTACATTTTTTTATTTATTTCATATTATAACAAAATTAAGGACGAAGGGGAACGTTGGGTCTGCTTGTTCGTGAAGTTACTAGAGAAGTGAGAAAACTCAAACCAAAAATTTATTTGAAAAAAAACTGAGCATTTCACAGCTGCACCAGCTTCTTCTTTAAGGGTAGGCCCTAGGTATGAGCAAGACTTGCTATGACTCAGCGCAAGCTGTGGCAGTTGAGGGAAGGCAATATTAACCGAGAAGCATTTCTAAAATATATTTTAGTTGGCGTTTTTTGATTCCTCCAAAATAAGGGCTGCACAGTTGTGATCGAGCCAAACCGAGAATTCAGGGCACGAAGTCAAGAGACAGAAAAGGAATAATGGTAATTGTTTGAAAAATTGCCTTTAATAAAAGGAAGAGTTATGGAGCGCTACGTAGCTTCACTCGCAGTAGGAGTTCTAGGTATACATATAGATAGTTTAAACTGGACAATGTTGCACACAGAGACAATGGTTAAATTTTTTTTGCAGCACAGTTGAAGCATTCATGTAGAACTGAAGCGTCAAAAGAAGCTCGAGCGTCCTCACTTTATTGCGCTTCACAATGCTTGTGTGCGTCCATGCAGCCATGATAAATTTTAAAGCACTTGTTTCATCTATAATCTTCTTATTCATTAAAGCTGGCCCATAAGTTGTGTCTTATAGCACTACAATTGAAGCGTAATCTGCATGGTGGTCTGAATGCTTTTGAAAATCTAAAAACGACCCAGCTCTATACACGACCTACCGAGAATCAATGATAAGCACCATTATGTGTCCGTACATATCAGTTGTGCTCTCATAATTATTTTTCTGACCACTCCCTCTACCCCTACGTACACTGTAGGGCAGCAAATCTTCAACCTGGTTGAGCTACCAACCTTTCTTCTGTCTTCTTCCTCTCTTTTTTCTGTTCCATTTTATTTTTCTGTGTACTTCACAGGGGCATTATTCATGTGCATGAAGATTCACTGCCTATCGTAAAGTAAAGCAGAGAGGCCATTTCGCTTCATGCATCCGTATTTTAAATTTGCTCTCTTGATAACTTGCATGAAAGCTAATAACCAAGTAGCTCGACATATGTGCGGTCACACCACAAGGTACCAGGTGTTCATCTGTTAGTTCGCGTTCTAGAAAATCTGAATAGGCCTGAGACGTTCATTTTGCCGTTTAGTTTTTTTGTCACACCGTGCATGCCGTGTTGCTTGTGGTTATTTTATCGGCTGTGCGTATGCTGGTTAAGCGGGTCGTCTTGGCTCATGGTGATCATTTATTCTGTGATATAAAATTTCTATGCATATTTATTTAGCAAATTAGCATGTTTTGTAGAGGAATAACTCAAGAAATAAACTTTGCAAGTGAGCGCTCGTCCTGCAGTTTTTTTCGTTTATGTGCCCGTCATTTTGGCAACGGATTAACTATTTCTGTATATCTTCACTTTTTTATCACTCTGCATTTTCCTTCTACATTTTTTGCTGCCATTTTCTCTGAATTGACGACATTGACATCACGTACAATCACAATGACACTACTTTTTCTGGCTGCAGTGTAGAACCACCATGGTTTGAATGGTATTCGTAGCTCAGACTGCCATTTGAGTCTAGTGACATTAACATCTCCAGTCTTATAAGCCTGCTCGCACTCCTTATTTTTCTATATTTCCGTAAGAAAGTTTCCGTATGCTCCGTATAACTTTCTTAAGAATGTTTCTGTATACTCTGTAAAGCTTTCCATATTTCCACATCTTTTCGTATTTTCCGTATATACCACATGACTCCTGTATCGTTCCATATCTTCCATAAGAAATTTTCCGTATGTTCAATATAATTTCCGTATCCTTCCACATTTTCCTTAAAAAGTCTTTCGTATGTGCCATACAACTTCCGTATGTTTCCATACAAATACATATCTTTTCCGTGTAGCTCTTAAGGAAATCGTACGGAGTCCATATGTTTTCCGTAAGATTTCATAAGGAACTTTCAGTAGGGTACCGGCTCCTGCGCTCAGAAGGAAGCTTTCGGTAACAGCCTACGTTGCTGGAAGCACGAAAGCACGACAGATCGATCGTCGCCGCTCCCTGTGTGGGCATCGCACAGGCAGATAAATGGTCGATTTATGCTCACAGATGTCTAAACTGTAGTTTACAGTAATTTTTACACTTTAGAATTGTGCCTACTCCAAGTAAAAAGCGTGCCGGCAGCATATACGCCGATGCTGCAGGCACGATAGGCCTCGCTGGGCGAGGCACTGCGTAAGGCCGCTTTCGAAGCAGCTGAGTTGCGATGCTTGAAGTTTCTGCATTTAGGCTTCGCAACATTTCAAACTGTTACCTAAACTGTACCTCAAGTAAGTAGAAGGTCAATCGTTGCCAGACATGCATTTATGAAGCGGCGATACCGAGCGACAGTCCTTTTTCTAGCCTACGGTGGCAGTAAACAGTGGGCGTGCCAGTGTACAGATATATGCAGTTATATCAATAACAACAAATAAAAGACGCCCAATGAAATAATAATGCAATCCGCTGAAAATGTATGCAAGGGAGTCAGTTCACGAAAGCGTACCAAGTTACCAATTGGAAATTGCGTGTAGTTACATATCAGTCGGAGAAGTACCGGCTAAGTGCGGCCGGTAGCTTTCGGTGACAGCCTGCGAGAATGACAGCGCGATGTTCAATCGTCAGCACCCCTTGTGCGATCATCGGCACCGGACAAAATAGTTGATTTAGGTTTATGGATGTATAAACTATACTTTACAGTTATTCTCACACTTTAAAGATGGGTGTACACGAAGCAAGAAGTGCCGGTAACATATATACCAACGGGGCTGGCACGAAAGGATTAATGCTCGCTGGGCCGGGCACTGGGTAAGACCGTTCTCGACGAGGTGAGTTGGGATGGTTGAAGATTCGGAACTTGAGCTTCAGAGCATTTCTAATTCCTACATGAAGTAAGTAGAAAGATAAGCATAGATACATTTATGTGGTGTGGCTGAATCTAACGACAGATTTTTTTCTCGCCTCCGCTGGTAAACCTTGCGAAGCGATTGATAGAGCACATTTACGTTTTGTCAACTTTGTGGCAAAAACAATTTCGTGTTTCTGTTAGGAGTGGCGTGCAGCTTCAGGCTTACAACCACGGCTCATTGGAATCGTTACATCAAAACACGGACGATGCGAATATTGCCGGTATAAGCGGACACACATGCAAAAAAGGTGCATTATTATTGCTACGATACGTACATGTGCCGCAAAAATTAGGTATGCTTGGTATCTGTAAGGGTAGCATCTCTGCGTGCCGTCAAATCAAGCGTTTTATATTCAACGACACCGAAACACACCACGGCAGACGCTACAATAACGTGCACGCTGCGCTGGTAAAAACAGTGCGTGCTCCAGTATTCACAAGCGCTTCCAGCGCTTCGCAGTGCGCACCAGCATCACAGTGGTTGAGCTAGCGCCCCTACCAGTGCGATACAGCCTTTTCCAATTGCGCCTAGCGAAGTGCCAGTGAATGCCCCGCCACGGTGGTCTAGTGGCTAAGGTACTCGGCTGCTGACCCGCAGGTCGCGGGTTCAAATCCCAGCTGCGGCGGCTGCATTTCCGATGGAGGCGGAAATGTCGAGGCCCGTGTGCTCAGATTTGGGTGCACGTTAAAGAACCCCAGGTGGTCAAAATTTCCGGAGCCCTCCACTACGGCGTCTCTCATAATCATATGGTGGTTTTGGAACGTTAAACCCCACAAATCAATCAATCAAGTGCCAGTGATTACAAGCGTGTACTGCTGTCTGCAAAGTGTACGAGTGACACTGAACGTACTGGCATCACGTTGTCTTTGCAACAGGGTAAGACGGGAAAATGTGTAAACTGTCACTGGGAAGTTTTTATCCAGTCGAGGCTGACCTACAATGCCCAGGTTTGAGTTTTAGTGAACACATTGCAGTTCAAAAAGTTTTCTCATAACATGACATGTTCACTCTAGAAAAAAGCGTTTATTTTTCATATTATTTTCTATATTTCAGGCAATCTTCAGGGTATCGGTAGTAGATTGGATCTTTGCAAACTGCATTAAAATAACCCCTCGTGGATTCATCCACCTTGTATACAAAATCTTTCTTCGCCCATATGGAACACAGTGGTTGTTCTGTAAAAAAACGTAAATCAATGTGTATGTACCATGAAATGTTGCACACGTAAAAAATTGAGAGCCTTCAAATCAAGCTCGACTGCACAATCCATGGCTGCCTAAGGCCTCGCTTTGTTTTTGGGGGGGGGGGGGGGGGGTTTGGGGGCAAGTGTGTGTAGACTCCCAAAATTTATATTGAATTCGGCGTGCGTAAATTTATTGCTTATAAACGTATAAAGCAAGCTTGCTCTAAACTGGGAAAGCTCGCTCAACATTTTTTAAGAATAGAGACAGTGTTTTGCGCTGTTTACTGTAGAAGTGAATAATACCACGGCAGAAAATAACACGGCGGAAAAAAATTGAAAGACGAGTATCCGACGAACAGTTTCAGAACACTGTAATTGTACATTCGCTACCAGGGCTCTCCGGTTTGGCAAGATTTTTTGTTTAACTACACTTCTAGGCCTGTGGCCGTATAACCGTATTTGCTACTTTGCTCCTTTTTAGGCAACTTTTCGCATGCTCAAGTCGAGGCGTCATCACTGTCTGATGATGGCTCCGCCAGCAGTGTTCATTTATATGGTGGCATTAGCAGTCATTCAGAAGATTTTTACAATTCTGATGAGAAGGTTCGGTGCTTGTATACGTAGATTACAAATTTAATTGCCGTTTTCGCCGAGTAAGACGTTTTGGTGGTTTGTGAAACCCATCGTGGAAACCTATTTCTCCATCAATCAGCGAAAGTTTCAAGGACTTCTTTGTCTTTAGTTTTTGCCAGGTGGGCCAACTTTTCGGCCTTTTACTGCGCCACGCTGGCACAAACGCCAAGTTCAGCGTCTTTACGTACTGCGCCATAACCCGGCGGCTGCGACAGTTGGGCTCACCAGCCTGACGTGTCGCTGCACTTCTTCGGAGCTTCCTATTTCCGACAAAAACGCACCAGGCCTTTCCAAAAATTAATTGGATGTCGTAATGTTAGATATAGAAGAGTTTCGGCCGCAAGATTTCAGCGAGGGAGCAGGATGGTGCAGCGTTCAGAGAGCAAAACAGGCCGATGGCGCGTCCGTTTCGGCGCAAAAGCAGCAGGTGAAGACGCAGCAAGCGACGGCTTCCGCATCGACTACGGTCATGGCCCAGCCACGGTCATGGCTGCGTAATACCCAGCCGCGGCCACAGCTGCGTATTACAAGAAAAAGTGTGCGCGTCTATTGCAGCACCTCGCTAAGGTGAGTCGATTGCCAGAACAACCACCCGATAGTTTCAAGATCATCATACGCCCTAGAGATGGCTTCAACGGGGCAGAATATAGAATGGATCGACTTTCTTGCTGCCTACGTAACGCAGTGGGTATTGACAGAGAAGCTGCTAGAGAAGATAGCATCTGCCTCAATGTGATGCAAAACGTCATTGTACTCAGCACACCCTCAGCAGACAGAGCCACACGCTACAAAGCCATCGCAAGTCTTTGCATCTGTGGCATATAATTCGCTGCTAATGCTTATCCAGCCGCCCCGTAAAACACTTCAAAAGGCGTCATTAGAATCATTTCCAATAATCAGAGCCCGGCGGACGTTGTTAATAACTTAGTGATGCAGCGCAAGTCCGGAGTGCTCCACGCTAAGTGCATGAGCACCACGCACAACATAATCATATTGCTTGGAGGCTTCCACGCACCCAGACACATGTACTAAGGGTATATGCTTGCGCAATGCTCCCTGCGCAGGAATCACATCGACGTCTTCTATGAGTGGGGCCAGCTGAGACATCGCTCTTGCGTGTGCCCCAACCCTAAACACAAGATATTCCGGGACTGTGGAAGCAAGAACCCGTCGTCTGACGATCGATGTTAGCCGCAGTGTAAACTGTGTGGCAAATTTAACCTCACAAGTGACCACAGCTACAAAGTAAGATACAAGGCTTTACATAGTCAAGGGTTGCCAACTAGAGCGAAGACAAAAAAAAGAAGAGAAAGTGGCCGAGGTGTACGGCAGCAGATACCACAGCAGAATCGGCACAGCAGGCAACGCAGGTCACTAAGGTCATTATTGATCTTTGGACACTAATTCGTGCAACGCCAGCCCAACAACGCGTTCGGCTAGCCGAGACGTGAGAGGCATCAGGGGGAAACGCTGGTCCCGCTCTCGCAGCCACACGCCGACGCTGAGAAGCAC
The DNA here is from genome assembly GCF_013339725.1 of Rhipicephalus microplus. NCBI lineage: Eukaryota > Metazoa > Arthropoda > Arachnida > Ixodida > Ixodidae > Rhipicephalus > Rhipicephalus microplus. The sequence continues at coordinate 26,930,451 of NC_051174.1, forward strand.
GTCTAAGACGCGTGGTGGTGCTGATCCAGGCACCGCAGCCTTTAACCAAGGCACACAAAGTCAGCAGCACCAGACGCGGCGGCAGCTGCAACAAGGGCACATGTGCACTGGACAACAGGTGAGGTGGGCAGACGTCACTGCTTTTCCTGCCGGTGGCGGCACTTCCGCAGATCGTTCTCTTGATCCCAAGGTCGGTGGCGGTGGTTGGAACGAGCTCAAGCAAGCAATAGAGCGAGCGCTAGAACAACGCCTAGGACCAATACAATTGATGATTTCTGAGCATAAACGCAAAAACGCTATCCTCAGAGCAGAAAATTTAGTGTTAAAAGTCAAGGCTCCCCAATCGAAATTTCCGCAGCAACAGGCGATGCCGCTGCCACCTTCGTCCCTTCGGTCCTCGACTTACACGCGACCCGAGGTGGCGGAGATGGACACGAACAAGAGAGCGATTCGGAGGAAGAGGCAGACGACCGAGATGACCACCCATGTACCGGGAAAATAATTGCACTATATCCTGCGAGACCCGAACCCCCCCCCCCCCCGGCCATGTGAACGTTATGACCAACTACAAAAACACGTTGATATTATAGAAAACAGCTTCCATGAGCGTTTTGCAAACCATGTGGCGCAGATGAATGACATGTTTAGTAGTGCGATAACTAAGCTGTCTGAGCAAATGAGTCAACTGTTCACCGCGCACGTGGCGTGCATAGAAAACATAGAAGCCCGACGGCCGCTAGCGGAGGGCAGACCGATTGGAAAGATAAACAAGCCGTACGCTAGACAGCAAGCGAGCCAACAACAGCAGAACGGGCTGACAGATGCAGAGACGCCAATTCAGCCGAGCCCAAGTTGCCTTGATGGCAATGGGTTAAAATAAATGTGACTATCACCAGAGCTAGACACGCACATAATCGCACTAACTCTAGCCAACAGAAGTATAAGATCTGACAGTGAAACTGCCGGCGTTATAGGAGGAAGCGGGGCAATCTCAAGCAATATATTCGCTTCGACGCAACGAAAACTGATATCAATTCACAGCAGACAAACTACCCGGCGAAACTTGCTGTTTACAAAACCATAAACGCGGAAGCGACTGGCAGTAGACAGAGAAAACAATGGTTGACATTTTGCTTGGCATATAGCGAGTCGCCGGGGGTGGCAGCCGGGTGCCAGCCGCGGGGCGTTCCACTCAAGTCGTCGGTGCGCCCGCGGTCACCGCCATCGCGCTCGCCGCCTCCGGCTCAGGTCGTCGCTGTGCTTGCTAGAAATAACGTCACAGTGGCACAGCGTGAACTTGAGTGTGCAACTATACCACAAGTTTCGTCGAAGTAATTTCTAGGCGTGGGCGAAAACTGTTTCTCCCTAACGTATACAATAAACCCACGTTACAGCACCGATTTGGGGAGCTGCTCCAAATGGCTAGCACGGCCGCCAACGGGAACTTCTGCTAGTTGCGGGTGATTTTATTGCGCCACACGGGACCTAGGGATACATGCGTGAAACGCGTAAGAGCAAACACGATTGGGAAGACTCGCAAGACTTACGGCTTCAACTCTTCGCGAACCTCACCGATCCAACATGCAGGGGCAATAGCATGAGTGCAGACACGCTGCGAGACCTTGCGTTCTTATTGAATGTAACCACAGCGTCTTGGCCAAACATGCAAAAAGACTTGGGGAGTGAGCACTCGCTTATAGAGATTTTAATTGACACGGGCGTGAGGGTTCGTTGAGCATGCTCAAAAGGCAACGGCCGTAAACTCAAACTAGTAAAATGGGACGCGTTCCAGAAGAAACAAGAAGAAGGAGGGCGTGGCGACGAGCCAATCACGAATAGAGAAGAACGGACGGTGATGCTCAATAGGGTCGTAGATGCGACAACGTGTGATATTCCGCCCGAGGCGAAGCTTGAAGTAATCGACAGCTTGCTGGTACATATGTGAGAAGCAAAGCAAGCCCTACTTAAAAGGGGGAAGCGCCAAAGACACAACCGGGCATTGCGAAAACGCATGGCACAGTGAGACAGACAGATTGAGGAACACGCGTTCTAAGTATGTATGACAAAGTGGGAAGACGTGTGCAATGGCTTGGAGAAGCAGATGCGTGGGGCGTGTGCTGGGCGTCTCTTTCGGCATCTGTTGGATCCGGTGGACACTCGGGCCGCACCAGGCCATAAAACTCGACGATAAAACTACGAACATCCTCGCCGCAATACCAGACTATTATTTGAAGACGGAAGACAGGCCCAACACCCCGATTACGAAGGAGTCAATAATGATAAATTAGACGTAGACTTCAGCGAGGCAGAAATTCGGGCAGTCCTTTTCAAACTTAACTCCCGGTCGGCGCCAGGACCAGACAGGATTACCAACAAGGCTCTCCGAAACTTAGACGATGAGTCAGTCTTCCGATTGGTAACTTACGTCAGCGAGTACTGGAGAGACAGCTCCCATCCCCAAGCGTGAAACAGAGCTCGAGTTGTCATATTACCTAAACCAGGCAAAAAAATTGTGGTCGATAATGTATGACCAATTTCGCTTACGTCCTGTGTCGGAAAAGTGATGGAGCGCGCAGTTCTCATTAGAGTAGCCGAGTTTCTTGAAGACTGTGATGCATTCCCACACACCAAGCTAGGATTATGCCGCAATCTCTCCATACAAGATTCACAACTTAGCTGAAGCACCACATTGTTGACGACACTACTAGCTCCATTAAGGCAATTCTTTGCCTGGATATTAAAAAGGCCTTTGATATCATCAAACACCAATCGATACTAAAACAAGTTGAGGTATTAGGTCTAGGTCAAAAAAGGTACAATTACATACGTGATTTTCTTGAAAACAGGCGCAAAAGTGTCTTTATCGCCGGCCAAGAGTCACATGATTTTGAGATGGGCTCGACGTGCACACCGCACGGCGCTGTTATATCACCATTACTTTTTAATTTAGTGCTGTTGGGGCTACCAGAGAAATTAATGAAAATACCCAGACCGTATCATGCATATACGCGGACGACATCACCCTCTTGGTTCCACGTCGAGAGAACGTTACAGGCGGGACTTGACAAAGTTCAGGAGCACTTGCAAGGAACGCGCCTCGAGTGCTCAGCAACCAAGTCCAAGCTTTTAATCTACAGTCCCACAAGTAGAGGCCGCAAAACCCCACGTGAAGAGGAAAGGGAATCCTTCACAATACGCGTTCTGTTGGCAGACGGCACTGCCATACCACACGTATTTGGGCTTTCACATACAGGCAAATGGCCATAATGGTGAGACTGTGCGCCGACTCCGTTGTTCAGCAGACGACGCGATGAGACTCCTGCGTCGTGTCACAAGTAGACGTAACGGCCTGCACGAACACTGCGCGATCCGGCTTGTATAGGCCTACGCGATAAGCCAAATAACATACCTTGTCTCTTACCTGAAGTGGATAGGCTCAGAAAAAAAACAAAATCAACTGCATGATACGAAAGGTTTCAAGAGAGCCATCGGCCTCCCGATCAACGTGAGCACCGACCGAGTTCTAGAGCTAGGACTTCACAACTCACTCGACGAGTTAATTGAGGCCAATGACATTGCGCAATACGAACGCTTTGCAAAATCAAAGATGGGTCGACATATCCTTGAGTCACTGGGCATAAGAAAAAAAGGCTCATCAAGAAAAAAAGGTGGAGGTCCCTGCCTCAGTCCGCGACCGCTTGATCGTTCCGCCGATTCCTAGGAATATGCAACGGGCGCAACACATTGGACGGCGTGACGAGCGTGCTAGACAACCTCCAAAGAAGTTTGGTGACAGTAAAGACGTGGTATATGTAGACGCCGTGAGATATAGAAGAGGGGAAAGAGCCCATCCACTGTGGCTGTTGAGCATCAGGTCAAATGCCTCGCGAGCGCCACGGTGAAGACAGGACATACAGAGGTGGCCGAAAAAGCCGCGATAGCCTTAGCACTCGCCACAGCGCTCCATGCAGAGATAGCGATAAGCGACCCGCAGGCGGCAGTCCACAGTTTTGCGCACGGCCGTGTATTGCAGGAAGTGGCACGCATCCTTCCAATGTGCGGAGATGGCGACTTGACGTCGCACTCACAACCCCAAATTCCAATGGCTTTCCTCCTATAAATCCCGGTACACACCAGCATTCTGCTCGCGAGGAACGAGGCGGCCCACGCTGCGCCTCGAGGTCTCACTCGCTGAGCCGCGGCCCACTACGTGGCCGCCACCTCTGACTCCTAGAACGGGGCGATTCATCTGCTGGATCAAGACACTTTGATGGGCACGCAGCAACAAGATTCAGAATGGTCATGGGGCGATCGTCTTGCATTGTTCCGTGACGTCACCCAACACTATAGGCTCGAAAGGTGTATGTTCCCGCCACCGCACGAGAAGTTAAACAGGCGCGATGCCGTAAACTTTCGCTTACTCCAAACCAATTCCTACGGTAGCCCGGTCGTTCTACGCCACCTCTACCCGAACCTATAACCCACCGATATGTGTAAAGCGTGCTGGTACAGAGCAACGCTGAGCCACATGCTCTGGGAATGTGCCTTTAACGACAGTCATGAAAACGCCACCAATCGCGATGCGCCTATAGCGGCTGTCAATACCAAATCACAGGGAACCTCGAACTCACTCTTTCCTGCCGCCGCCCCGGCTATGGGAGCAGCGAGAAACCTTCTTCGTCGGCGTCACCGCCGCTGGGAGGTGGTCCTCCGAAGCCTAGAGCTGAACGACCAACTCTGGGTCGGCCGGCAGGCCGAGGATGCCGCCCGAGCTACCTAAAGCCATTGTGACCAAATTTCGGGCCCATTGTGTTCAATAGTCTTTTCTCTCTCTCTTTCGCCGAATGATGCTGAATGATGGCGATCCTACTAAAACATAAATAGGTAACATTTGTAACCTAAAACTAACACATGGACATACAAAAAAATCAGTTTGGACACCTGGCTGTCTGCCAGGGTTGATACGTGCCTGGGGTGCTCTGCTGTTGACTCAGAGGGTGAGGTTCCGATGCAGGGCGAGGCAGTCGCAATTTATTTGAACAAACGTGACAGATGCCCTTGTACTGTGCGATGTCAGTGCACGGTAAGAAACAGTAAGTGATGAAAATTCGCACAACCCTACACTTCGGCATCCTTCATATCCATAGTGTGGCTTCGGCACGTAAGTATATTTTTAAATGCGAAGCATTTCTTAGCGAATTTCGGCGACTTTGAGCGTATATATCTATCTAGCCGCTTACATGTGGGTGCTCTCGTGGTGACCACCTTAGTTTTTCGTGAACCAAAATTTGCTTGGAAGGGTAAGATCGTTTAACGAAAAAGACGTGGTGGCCAAGACATGAGTGATGTCACAATGCTATCATGTACGTCGTCAAACGCTTCCCATCAGGGAGAGAGACACACCCACGGGTTGGTATGTGCCGCTGGTATGCGGAAATGTGCCACGGGTGATTGATATTCTCCTACTGAAAAAAAAAACTATATAATTTCATACAGGGTCTGTATGCTTCAATGCAGTAGTTACAGGAGTTAATGCAGGAACTGTACAGGAACCAAATGGAAGTAAATGGGCCTTATACAGGACCGAAATGGTGGTATGTTTGAGCTGATTGGGACCTGGACAGGACATATGGGTATGTAGGAGCTATGTAAGAACTGTGGATTGGGTATATACGTGCCATCTAGCACAATATAGGAGCTAAAGGGGCTGAATCGGGGCCATACATAGGACTTGCATAGGGCGCCATGTCAACCCTGATAGTTCATGTAGGTCATGAATAAACCTATCAGACCAAGGATCTTAGCATGCATAACATTTTTGGTTTTTTGGCATTGAAAGGTCTAAATTACTCAGCTTTTAGCTCAATTAGTGTGGCTGTACACAAACTCACAAAATGACCAATTTTATTTTGTGCATATAACGAAATGCAATTGTGTGCTAAAGTATAATAGATAAGTATATCACACAATTACCAAAGTGCTTTACTTTCACTTGATCATCTCAGTTCTACACATGTTAGATTTGCACAAATAAAGCTGCGCGAAAAGTATCCTAATACTCAATCAAATAAATTAGGCGGGCGGCATATCGATGGAATGAGCCTAGAAGCGTCATAAAGCGTGAGCAGATGTCGCCCTTTAGAAGAAGCGCGAAACGAATATTAAACTTGGCAGACCCCGCCGGTAAACTGTTGCTGCTCCCCAGTCCACTTGGCTTTTTTTCTTGCAGTTGTAAAAAAAAATAGCACTGGTGCCATTAACACAGTGGCAATTGTAACAGGCAGCAGTTGCTTGTGTTTAATAAATGCGCAATTTTTAGTAGCAGGTGCAGATCTCGTCTATGTCGTGTACACGACAAACATAACTGAATTTGAATAGTAAGTTTGTATACCAACTAACTAATTAACGCACAATCAACCTCATGTTGGTATGGCGCAGTGGTTAGTGTCTCCGAATTGGAATCCGCAGGTTGCACGTTCGATCCTTTGTGGCACCCTCTTTTTTTTACAGGACGTGTGTTTTTGATACCGTTTTTATAGAATTCTTTTTTATTTTTTGTGGCAGCTCGTCACGGTGATTCTGACGCCATTTCGTGCTCAAGCTTTGCCAGCACTGCAGCACCCACCATATCCCACCATGCGCCATGGTGGGCGTTTCCTACCATTCACCCACTACATTAATGCACTATAATGGTGGGTGGTGGTTTACACCATGCCCACCATTCGTTTTTTTCAATAGGGTAGGTTCAGGAGAGATAGACCAAGTCTCGCTCACTTGCTCTGGCATTGCCTTAAGGCTCAAAGCACAATGGGCCTTGCAAGACTACCAAGAAAGAGTGCGAATGAGCTCTACGCAGCTTGGACCTCGAGGCACAGCCTGGCCTGTGCCTCGAGGCATAAGGGCTCACGACACGGTCGAGGGGCAAGGCCTCTTTATTCTGACAAGACAACTGCACTCTCTACTTTGAGCACACACACTAAAAAATTTCAATAAAGTCAATTATCCATCTAAGTACAGAGCACGTACATAAAACCTCATTTGAAAAGGTTTTGCAGTACTGGTGTTTTTGCAACAAAACTACATCAAATATACAGTTCAAGTTTCCATGCACTGCTTAAAATGGTCGATCTGAGGGCCTGGTTGGCTTGGCACAAGCTTGCTTTCTTGTGAACAATAATTGGCTGTGTTTATTCCTCAGAATCAAAATAAGAGCAAATAATCATCAGAACTTCAATTTGTGTGCTCTATCTGAGCCTTTGAAAACAGCTTGTATGCATGCATGAAAGAATCTTCACCACTGGCAAACTATGCATTTCTCATGGTACTCTTAATTTTTTCTTAAAACAAAATTGGTTCAAGTAATCAGTTTATGTTTCAACACAATATTTTAAATAGTTGAATGAGTGTTTGGGTGGCATAAACTTGCTTGCTCATCAAATGTACTTCGCTGTGTTTATTGCTCAAAACCTGAATGAGAGCAAATATTTCTCAAGATTTTGTTTCGTGTGCCTCCACCTGAACCTTTGAAAACAGCTTGTTGTATGCATTCATCTACCGCATCATACCAACTGAACAGCTAATGGTCGCGGTACTGATGTCTTGGAAGCAAGAGTGGCTCAAGTTGTTGTTTTGATGCATTGCTTGAGAAAGTTGATCAGTGTGTTTGGAGACCCAAGCCTTTTTATTCCCGATAATTAGCTGTGCTATCACAGAGAAGGTGCACAATATCAAATAATTCTCCACGCTTTGATTTGAGCACCTTGATCTGAACCTTTGAAAACGGCTTGGTTTACGCATGCATGCACAGCATCATTTTCGTTTGGCAGCTATTTGTAACGGTATTCATGTATTCCAAACAAGAGGGGCTCAGGATTAAGTTTTGAGTTTTAAATTGTTTCTTGAGGCGGTTCATGAGAGTGTTTTTGGGGTACAAGAATTCTTGTATGTGATACTTAGCTGTGTGTTTCACTGAGAAGGTGGACAAGAGGAAATATTTGTCTACGCTTTGTTTTGTATGCTCCTTGTGAACCCTTGAATACAGCTATATTTGTACGCATTCATGTACAGCATCATTCCCACTGAACAGCTATTGGTCACAGTACACATGTCTTGCAAATAAGAGTGACTGAAGTTGTCGTTTTGAGCTTCCACGCATTGCTTGAAATGATTGACCAGAGTGTTTGTTGGCAAAAGCTTTCTTGCTCATGATGTTTGGCTGCGCTATCATAGAGAAGGTTCACAATCGCACATACTTCTGAACGCTTTGTTTTGTGCACTTTTATCTCAATCTTTGAAGACTACTTTTTGTGCACTTGCATGTACTTCATCATCCCCATTGAATGACTTTTTGTAATGGTACTCATGTCTCGCAAACAGGAGGGGCTTTTTGAGCGTTCACGTATCTCTTGAATTGGTTGATGAGAGTGTTTTTGTGGCACAGGAGTTCTTGTATGTGATAACTGGTTGTGTTTATCACTGAGAAGGTGGACAAAAGGAAACAATTCTTCACGTATTGTTTTGCGTGCTTGCATGTGATCGTTTGAAAACAGCTTGTTGTACGCTTCCATGGAAACATCGTCCTCACTGAACAGCCTTTTGACACTGTGCTTGTGTCTTGCAAACATAAGTGGCTCAAATTTTCGGCCCAGTTCTTACATTGTTTGACATTCTAAGACTGCTTTGGTGGCAAAAGCTTTCTTCTTTGTGATCAGTACTTCACATTGGTTATCACAGAGAAGGTGCGCAAGAGCAAATACTTCTCAATGTTTTGTTTCGTGTGCATCCATCTGAGTTTTTCAAGACAACTTGTTACAGCTTATTGCACGTATGCATGAAGCTTTTCTGCCAAGCAAACAACTATAAATGTGTTGCGATACTTGTGTTCCTTAAGCAAGGTGAGTACCTTCAATTTTCTGTTCAGGTTTCCATGCATTGTTTGAAATGTGTCATCTGAGTATTTGTGTGACACAAACTTGTGGATTTTCTGTTTACCCATTTTGCGGTCTCTTTAAAGTCATGAAAATTTTCACTTGAAGACGTATCTCTCATTTTATTGAGGGACGTTTTTTTCCAATGCCATGCAAGCATGGTGTCAAACAAGTAGGCGTACTGTCTCTCGAGCGAATTCATTCTCCAAAAAATTGAAGAGAAGTGTCTAGTGTTAGCCTTCTTTACTTAATTTAAGGAAGCCCTACACCTATAAAACAAAAGCAAGATTTAATTTCTGCCAAGCTTTAATTGCTGTAATATTGCCACAGGAAATTGCTATTGCACCGCGAAACGCGGACGTCGGGAACGAAAAGAAACGCTAATGGCACGACTACGAGCGACGAAGCAGGCTGCAATGCACGAGCCGGCCCTGCATGCGCACGGTACTCCTCTGAAGTGCCAACGCGGGTGAAGAAGAAGAGAACAAGGGTGCTCGAGTGAGAGGCTCACGAGGACTACCGATCTTCGGGTCTTCTTCATTGCTGTGCATCGTTTACTTTGGGCACAAGTTCACTCTTAATAAACCGTGTAAATAAAACATCCTTGTTGTGAGGCTGCTACATTTGCTACATTTTCTGGTGGAGGTGGTTTGTAGATGATTTCAAACCCTACGAGATAGTGAAGTCCAAGCCCTGACCATCCGCAATCCGTGAAAATTACGCCGGCACACCAACGAACCAGTCGCCGTATTCGAGAGGATTCATCAGAATTTGGACCACTTCCCCCTGTGCCAAGGGCATCGGAGACGGAGACAAGACCCACCATCACCATGAATAGCCACGTTGCACCATCACAGCTCATTATAAGCCAACCCGTCATACGAAGGCGTTCCATGGTGGCCCGTTCGATTACGCTGAAGACTGGCTGGATCATTTCAAAAGGGTGGCTAACATAAACCAATGAAACGAAGCAGGCAAGTTACGCAACGTATACGTCTATTTGGAAGATGCAGCGCGAATGTGGTACGAAAATCACGACGCATTTCTGACGTCCTGGAAAGAGTTCCGGCGGCAGCTACTGTGTACGTTTGGCAACAATGATCACCAGGAAAAGGCAGAAGCAGCTCTTTGTGCACAAAATCAACGCATGAACAAGACTGTCGCTGTGCACATAAAAGACATGTCCCGCCTGTTCAAGCGAGCTGATCCCAACATGACAAAAGACAAAAAGGTGTGTCATCTCATGCATGGGGCAAAACAAATGATGTTCGCGGGACTCGTTCGCAATTTGCCGCGCGCTGTTGCTGAGTTTCAGTCAGAAGCAACAGCAATATAAACGACGCTGCAGCAGAGATCCCGGCAATACAATCGTGACGTAGCCTGTACTTCAGCAGAAGTCTTCTCGGCAAACGTTGTTTATAATCTTGACACTTGGCGGGAGCTCGTCCGGTCAGTTGTCAGGGAGGGAATACGCAAGCTGCAGCCACCCACTTCACCGGAACTGTCTATTGCGGATGTTGTTCGAGAATAAATTCGGCAGGCTATACGGGAGCTGCAGAGTGATGCAACACCGAAACAACGCGCGGTAACTTATTCTGAGGTGCTCAGGCGGCCTGTTGTTTACTGTGTGCCTATCGAGACATCATGTACTTACGCCCTGAAAACACGTAGCCCCCACCATATCGTAGAAACAACTCGCAGCGCACTTCTTTCGAAATAGACAAGACCTCGGAAGAGCGATGTATAGCGCGATACAGAACGTAGGTCCATATGCTTTCACTGTGGAGAGGCTGGCCATCTGTACCGGTTTTACCGATATCGTCAAGCTGGTCTTCGGGGATTCCCGATCAACGCACCGTGTCCGCGAAACGGCGAAAGGCCATCCAAAATCGAGGAATACCTGTGCTCACGTCAGAGCTTCGACCAGCTTTGTCGTCATCAACCGCGGTCACCATCCCCTCTACGTCAGCGCTCGCGAAGCCCATGTTCCTTTCCAAACGCTCCAAGGCATCGTTCGCCTCCGAACCCGGGAAACTGAAGTGAGCGTCCTGTAGAGGCAAGGCCGAAGTGATTCGATATATGAAGCTTTGTCACTGCGGCACCAGCGTGACGACGCTGACGACTGTCTACAGGTAAAGCAGTGGAGTAATGAGAACATAACTTCAGACTTGCCGTTGGTAGTTGACGGGCTACAGCTCATGGATTTAATCGGTACCGGTGCTGATTACTCTGTGATAATCTACGATTTAGGGAAAAGCCTCAGAAACATTCTGACCAAATGGAGTGGACCTTAAGTACGTACGGCAGGCGGTCACCTTATTACGCCTCTCGGCATATGCGCCACAAGAGTTGATATACGAGGTTGCACCTACGTTGGTGACTTTGTTGTCCGGCCCATGTGTTCGAGAGAAGTTATACTCGGAATGAATTTTCTGCAAGCAAATGGTGCCATTACTAATTTGCAGAGGTCCAGCGTAAAATTTTCGGCAGAACAAGCTATAAAGGTAGCTCGAGCAGACGAGTGATACACCACTCCACTGCGCATTGTCAATGATGATGTGACTGTACCGCCGCAGAGCAGGGTAATGGTTTTAGTCAGGAATGGTACGTTTGGTGACTCGAAGGTGTGGGAGACAGCAACATGAATGTTTTCCTGAAAAGAGGTGTTTGCGGGGCATGAGGGATTATCCAGCTACAAAACGGGTACACAGATATCCTCCTTACAATTTTCGGGAACGAACTGCAGCACTTCGCAAAGGGGACAGCCGGCATAGCCTTTCTTCATGAGGTTTTTGAAGCCACAGAAATATTACGTCGTAAACATTTGATGTTTACGACGTAATATCTGTATATCCTAACCTTTCAGTGATTCTAGGTCAACAGCTACACAACGTTGTACGGGAATTTGTCAGCTGTTTCTCTAATAGTTCAAAGGTACGATGCATGACCATTACAAAGCACAGGGTCGTAACGGACGAGACAACCAGGCGGGTACGCCAGCACGCGTAGCGTGTTTCACCAAAAGAAGAGAAGTATCAAGAATAAAGTACAGAAGATGCTTGAAGATGATGTTATTCAACTTTTTAGCAGTTTGTGGGCATCTTCTGTAGTACTTGTCAAGAAGAAGGATAACACGCTAAGGTTTTGCGTGGACTACCGGAAATTAAATGCCGTGACTAAACGGGACGTATATCCCCACCCGCGTATTGACGACACATTAGAAAGACTTTGGTGTGCCAAGTTCTTCTCATCACTAGAATTGAAAAGTGGATACTGGCAGATCGAAGTTAATGTACCTGATCGCGAGAAGACTGCTTTTGTTACCCTGAGAAGACTATGAATTCAAGGCTCTCCCTTTTGGTCTCGGTTGTGCATCGGCAACGTTTCAATGCAAATGGACACTGTGCTTTCCGTATTGAAGTGACATTGCTGCTTAGTGTACCTTGACGACGTGGTCATCTTCGCCGCTACATTCGAGGAGCATATCAAGCGCCTGCGAACCGTGTTAGAGGCAATCCGTTCAGCAGATTTACCCATCAAACCAGAGCAGTGCGAATTCGGTTTCGAAGAGCTTCAATTTCTTGGGCACGTTGTCAGTACCCACGGTGTTCGCCCTGATCCCGAAAAGACAGTCGCCATTGCAAGGTTCCCGGTGCCAGCAGACAGAAAGTCAGTACTGAGATTTCTAGGTCTGTGTGCTTACTATAGATGATTTGTCAGAAATTTCTCGCAGATCGTGGAACCCTTGACGAAACTTACGAGAGAAGATGTACTTTTCGAGTGGGAAACCAAGCAACAGAGCACCTTGCTTTAACGTATTAGGAAAACGGTTGCAAGAGCCCCCAACCCTCTCTGATTTCAATGAAACAGCTGACACAAAAATACACACAGGTGCCACTAACAACGGTGATATGCGAAGCAAGCATGAGAATTGTTGATATGTCAATTTAAAACCTGCACAACGTTATGAGATGAAGGTAATGACGCCGTACATGACTTCCGTGTCATAATTTTCACGTTTGAATGCGTCGTTCACCATCGCCATCTATCCACGTCCCGTGATACCAAATTTAGTAAATGTGGAGCCAGCGAAAGGGCCGCGAGCACGCTATGAGCGCGGTATGTCGTCACCTTTTTGCATGACACGAGTGTCAGTACTATCACGTTTTATCAGTAATATATTTTGTCATCCACTGACGTCACGTAACATTAAATTTAATATATGTAGAGCTAGCAAAATGGCCGCGACTGCACCCTGAAGGGCCCAATATACTTCAATGTAGCGTTGACGCACGCGCACGCTGGTCACAGCGACGCTACGTTAGCGAAACGCAAAAAGTATATAGCTTGACGGCGAGCGTGACCAGCGTCCACGGGCGTGGTCCGATGGCAACGGGCGCGAAATGCAACATGCTGCATTTCACACCGATGCGCTATCCAGTCAACACTTTGTCTCCCTGTTTTCATGAAGCGTTGACACTGAATGAGCTGAAACGCGCATGCATCCAAGCAACGCAGCGCGGCACACGCCTGTGAGTATATGGCAGGACCTGTGCCTTGCGTGTCAACGCCGGCGTGATGCGACAAAATGAAAGCCGCCGAGCACGCGCTCCGCGTCACGGCAAATTGTATTGGCGCCTTAACTGTGGCAGGTAGTCACGTTGTCACATGACAGGTATTTCATGATTATCATGTTTGCACCAGTCACACACCTCCATCATCCATTGGCGTCACGAAATACCAAATTTGGCATATGTGAAGCTAGCGAAATCGTCACGAGTGCATCATCAGTGTGGCATGTAATCTTGTTGTTACATGACACGCATGTTGCGATTATCAGGTTTCTACCAGTATCATACCTTTTTAATCAATTCACGTCCCGTAATACGAATTTTGGTAAATGTGACGCTAGCATAACGGCCGCGAGCGCATCATGAGCGTGTCATGTAGCCATGTTGTTACATAACACGCAGCATATCATGATTTTTCTGTTAGGGTCTGTCGCTTGTGTTCGCCATGCAATCAGCCCATACCATGTGGTTTTGCAACATGCTATGAGAACGATACTACTACAAGAGCTGCAAGACCTTGAAATGTAAATCATGACTTACATATCATGTTTTTCATGGTATGACAAGTCAACTATGCTTTTCATACAGTGATGTTATGCCATACCAAGTTTGCTATCGATTCTAACAATGAAACGGCCAGGAGAGCTAAAAGTCGTAGGCGGCTACATAGATAGATAGATAGATCGATTGATAGATAGATAGATAGATAGATAGATAGATAGATAGATAGATAGATAGATAGATAGATAGATAGATGCTCTAAGTCGCCGAAGTACGCTAAGAAATCCTTCGCATTTGAAATTCAAGCACGGTCACCGTCCCATCGCATGCTTCGCATGACGTCGATCATTCTGTACCTGGAATCTACCGAACCTTTATTAATTATATTCGCCTGGCTAAGTATGAGAGAACTGTTGAATCATAGGCCTCATTTCGCGGATTATTCATTGCTGAACGTGGCTTTAATCCACAAATTCAAGTGCGCAGAAGCCAAAGAGCACCAAATGGTAGGACGTTCCGCACTCACTGACATTCAAAGTAGGTCATTCGCCACTTCTAATAAGCTTGAGGTACCAGCGCATGAGACGCAACCCAAGTAACGCAGAATGTTATCCCAACGTTGAATGAAAGCACCCAGATGTCACTCAGCAACGTTGCCTGAATGCGCTTAACGTCCTCTTTTTTGATCACACGAAACGTTGCTTGTAATATTCAGGACGGTGTGGCAGCATCTAGTATCATATTTTCAAGAACACGGCAATGTTTTCGCCACATATCAGTAAGGTATATTGAATATACGAGCAACGTGGTGTCAATATGCCTGCAGGGTGATGGCAGCATACCAGTAACGTGATGTGAACATTGCTGTACGACGTGTTTACTTTCATACGACATGCGCAGAAAGTATATACTAATGTGTGTGCGTTATAATAAAAGGCATGTTGATTTGTTACGGGAACCACCCCGAAGTTTCTGGCTAGGAAAAAAGCTCTGGTATACTGTGAAAAATTACAATATTCACGCACAAAAAACTGTTTCCTAACAGCTCTTTATCAACGCATTTGTACATGCATGAACAAGTGGTGTTGTAAGAGCCAAGCTATAAAAATGTCAACACACACTTGTGCATCTCCGTGACACCAAAAGCACACTTTTCAAAGCCCAAAGCTTCCAACACATGTGATATTGTTACCACATGTGTAATTTAGGTATGTGCACCTGTGTAGCGGGGAACATGGTGGTAGGAGAAGAAGAGGACCTTCGGTTGGTGGCAAGAGCTCGCTGCTGCGCGTTCACTGCGGTATACCGTCGAGTCGACCGTTACGTCTGCTTCGAATAAACCCCTCGTAGACGTAACAGAGTGGTGGAGGTGCTGGGTACGACACGTCGACGTACCACGGAGCCACAGCTGTTTGGAGTTCGCCGAAGCCGTCGTCTCGCCGGTCTGCCGCCGACAACAGTCGTCATGGCCAAGAGCGAAGGTCAGGAATCCACCGCCTCCACTTCGCGCCAAGCCTCACTGGCTACACTTAGGCATCACTACATGGAACCCCACCCGTTCGCGGGAATGGCAGTAGAAGATGTGGACGCGTGGCTAACGCACTACAAAAGGGTGAGCCGGTAAAACCACTAAAACTCTATCGATCAGCTGGAAAACGTCGCGCTGTTTCTCACGGACACTGCGCTGATGTGGTATGAAAACCACGAAGAGTCCTTGACAACATGGGTTCTTTTTGCTCAAGAACTCAAGAAGTGTTGTGGTGACTCCGACTCAAGAAAAAAGCGCGGAGCGGACTCTTGCTGGAAGAGCCCAGACTTCTGGAGAAACCTGCACTGCTTATATAGAGGACGTTGTTAAGCTTTGCAAGATTGTAAACCCGCAGATGTTTGAAGAAAACAGGGTCGGACACCTATTGAAAGGCATAGCGGAAGAGGTTTACAATTTTCTGATAGGCAAGGATGACCTCACCTCTGCTTCTGACGTCCACCATCACTGCTGCACGTTTGAAAATTTGAAGACTCGTCGCATCGCCCTGAAATTTGGTAGGCTGGCAAATGTGACAACGGTTGCCAGCGTCGACGTGAGCCCGCACACCGATCTTGCCGCTACTATTCGGGCAATTGTGCGTGAAGAGCTGCAGCGACAAGGTGGTAGGGTTGATGAAACCATTCCTCATCCACCTAGCAATCCATCCTACTACACGGCAGCACCATCAGCTCCTTTGCCACCATCGGTATGTGTGGCAGACATCAGCGAAACTGGAAATCCGCGGCCCGTCGTGGCTCATTCGCGGCCGACCAGCGATATGGCCAACGTCTTCGGCACGGCCCCGCTACACAGAGGTGGGCAGCCCCCGCTCAGCAAGCTCCTCACCGACCCTTCACAGCTGAGCGGTCTCAGCATTGGTTCGGCGAGCGTCCTCTACCAGTCTGCTACAACTCTGGCTTCGAAGGACACATTGCCAGGTATTGCAACTAGCGGCAGCCGCCAAGATACGACCGATTACCGAGATTTAACCGTTCTGGCGTTACCCGAGCACCGACATTCCCAGGAAGCGCGTCTTACGAGATCCCAGGACCGCTACGAAACCAATCTCCAGCCTCTGACCACAGTGTGACACCACCACCTGCCCCTCGCGCCAACCGATCACCGTCTCCTCGGCGCCGCCACTCCTCGCCTTCTACGGAAAACTAGCCGGCGCGGCCGTTGGAGGTGAGGTCGCCGGACAGCCTTTGATTTCAACAGATATACCCCCGTTAGCTTCCATGCTTAGAAATAAGGTTCGAGTGCTTATCGATGGTGTACCAACGATGGCGTTGGTGGACACAGGTGCAACCGTGTCAGTGATGAGTTTAGTTTTCACCCGCCTTCTTGGACGAAAGGTTATGTTTCGTTGGGACCGTCCTGAAACGTTTCGTGGAGTGAGCGGAGAGGTGTTACAACCTGTTTGTGTCTGCACTGTGACTGTTAATTTGGCGCGCCTGAACTTTGTCGCAGAGTTTGCTGTTCTCCCTCATACTACGCATGACGTCATTCTGGGACTAGATTTCTTGAAGCTATGTGGTGCTTCTGTCGATGGCCACACATGACAAATTACAGTAGATTCTGATATCCTAGTTTCGTTTATGGAAAACTCGCCCTCTCAAGAAAGTGCTCTTTGCGTGTCTGTCGTCACAACTGTGCCGCCGTTGTCTGCAAAATGTGTCCCTGTTGTCTGTTCACCTGGAAGCGAGAAAACATTGGCGCAACTTCGGAGCCCGTGCAACTCAGTTGCATAAAGAAGACAGTTTTAATACCCTGCTGTACACTATCGATTGCGCAAGGGCATACTAGTTTATGCGTGATTAACTGCTCTAATGAACCTACAGTGCTGCCGAAGGGTCTGAAACTTGCAGAGATTCGTGAACACCAAGTATTCTCACTTGCCACTCTCGCAGAAAGCAATGATTCCCCGGATAAGACCCGTTGCGATAATCTGCACGCCAGGGACACAACCATTATGGCTATGATTGATAAGTCAATCAGCACCAAAGAACGTAATGAACTGGCGAGTATTCTACGCAAACATGCCGGTATTTTTTATTTCGCTCAGCATGATTCACCGTCATTCCCTGCTGCTCGTATAAAGCACCGAATCGACACGACACCTCACAGACCTCTTCGACAGAAACCATATCGTGTATCGCCTTCGGAACGCGCAGTGATCAATGAACAGGTTTGCGAGATGCTCAAGCAAAATGTAATTCAAGAATCATGTAGTCCGTGGGCCGCTCCCGTAATTCTAGTGAAGAAGAAGGATGGGACATGGCGATTTTGTGTTGACTACCACCGTCTCAACGCCGTCACTAAAAAAGACGTATACCCACTCCCGCGGATTGATGATGCTATCGACTGTCTATCATCGGCCTCTTACTTTTCGTCTGTGGATCTGAGGTCAGGCTACTGGCAGATTCTAATGCACGAGGGAGACAAGGAGAAAACGGCATTTGTTACAACAGATGGACTATTTGAATTCAATGTGATGCCGTTCGCACTCTGCAACGCGCCCGCAACCTTTGAGCGATTTATGGACAACATTCTGCGTGGATTGAAGTGGGAAGTGTGTATGTGTTACTTGGACGACGTTGTAATTTTTGGGCGCACCTTTTGTGCGCACAACACACGCCTTGGCCTCGTACTGGACTGCCTAAGCAAAGCACGCTTGGTGCTCAACTCAAAGAAATGTCGTTTTAGAGAGCACCGAACACTTGTCCTTGGATACTTAGTAAACAAAGAAGGCATACGACCGGATCCCGCCAAGATGGCCACAGTGGAGGCCTTTAAGCAGCCAAACTTGGTGAAAGAACTGCGCAGCTTTTTGGAGCTTTGTTCATACTTTCGTCCATTCATTCCTGGCTTTGCCAATATCGCATAACTACTCACGTGTCTACTTCAGAAAGGTGCGCAGTTTGACGGGATCCCGGAATGCGAGTCTGCTTTTTGGGAGTTGAAGTTTCTTTTGACGTCCCATCCGATTCTTCGACACTTCAATCCTCTCGCTCCCACTGAGATTCACACAGACGCAAGCGGTATGGGTATAGGTGCTTTCCTGGTTCAATGCTTGGATAATCAAGAACTCGTCGTAGCGTATGCAAGTCGCTCGCTCAGCAAGTCCGAGCGTAACTACACTGTCACGGAGCAAGAATGCCTCGCAGTAGTCTTCGCAGTGCAGCGCTTCCGGTCCTACTTGTACGGACGCCCCTTTACCGTCGTGACAGATCATCATTCTCTCCTCTGGTTGGTCAATCTGCGTGACCCATCTGGTCAGCTGGCACGCTGGGCACTTCGTCTACAAGAATATGACTTCACGGTTTCCTATAAAAGCGGCCGCCGTCACGCTGACGCAAATTGTCTTTCGTGACTACCGCTTCCCACGATGGATTGTGACGCGGACACCTTAGATACCTACATTGCATCACTCGACCAACCATTTCCGGATAACAAGACCTTTAAAGACGAGAAAGAAAGGGACAGCACCATACAACAGCTTCTTGCTACAAAACCAAAATCCTCGCCTACGCGCTTCTGCGTCCGAGACGGGCTATTTTACAAAAAGAACTACATCAACACCGGCTCACGATATCTTGTGGTGGTTCCGAAGAGTCTTCGCGTTTATGTCTTGCAGGCTATGCATTATGACCTAACATCCGGTCATCTAGGCACAGCAAAAACTCTTTGCCGTCTTCAAGAAAGATTCTACTAGCCCAAAATGCGCCAGACGACGGAACAATTCGTGTCTAGCTGTAACGAGTGTCAACGTCAAAAGCTCCCAACAAGTGCTCCTTTAGGGAGATTACATCCGGTGCAGCCCCCTAGAACTCCATTCGAGCAAGTCGGGATTGACCTCCTTGGACCCTTTCTCCGGTCTTCTGATGGAAATCGCTGGATAGTCGTTTGCACCGACCATTTAACATGGTACTGCGAGACAGCTGCCATACCATCGGCAACTGCAGCCGATGCATCCGAATATATATACTGTAGTTTTTAGAGCATTGAAAAATGTGGTTTTTCTCTGTGTAAGCAATGACTACAATGAAGGAATATGTTTTGAGGGTGCAGTATTTTTATTTGTAGAAAAGCAGCAACCATGAGGACATGCAGTCACACAGCTTAGGCAGGAAAGAACAAGCCGAAGTGCCTGAGTGCCAATGAAAGAAAAAAAACAGGACATTTAATTACCAAAAATACTTACTTTTTATTTATTTGGCATTATCACAGAGCAAGACATGAATGAGAATGTTACAAAACAAATTTTAAGCATTCGGTAATAAATATGAACAAGGCACACTGGAGGTTTCTTTCATAATATATCAACTGCTGGGTTGTAAAAAACAATTACAGGTGCAAAATTAACACATAACTTCTTTATACAAACTTAGCAAATGTTTGATGAAAAAAGCTTTCATTTATTGTATTTGCAATATCAGCGGGAAAGTGAATAGGGAAGGAAGAAGATACTGGCGAAACTACTATTAGTTAAATACATAGAAGGACACGAATATCGTAAACAGTCATTGCCTTATCGGTTATTTTCCCAACCATGATGCACGCATCATATACAATGATGGTTGCCATTGCTTTTGACTGTTTATGCCATGATTTCATGAACAGATACTATGTAGCAACATTGAAAAACTGGCACATCCCACTCAGGTGCAACTTATTTCGACGGACCTTAAAAGGTTCAACTTGTTTTTACCAAAACAGAAAAACCTGCCGATATCTGTGTAGCAAAACATGTTGCAAATTTAAAGAAACTTATCACTTTGAAAGCAATCTAACTTCATGCGTACTGCCTGACACGCATTCAGTGAGAAGCAGCTCATTAAGTGTGGCCGATTCATTACATAAAAAAATACGCCTTTGAAAATTAAGGTAGCCGACACCCGGTCAGAAAAAGTGAAACGCAATCAGTGGAGCAACTGCTCAGTGTAATTCGCGCAAAACAGTGACCTCCCAGCCACAAACAAGCGAGAAATATTGATCACAAAACAAATACACAAGACATGCAACTATTTTCTGTTCATTTCTTACCAAGTTGTTGTCCTTTTGTCTATTGGATGATTAAACTGCCTTGACACAATTATTCTTGTTCATTCAGCTCAAATTTAATTATTTGTATCTAGAGGTGAGCTTTAGTTATCTTTAGAGTGTTATGCACTGCTCTGCATAACTGTCTAGTATTTTTCACCTATGCATTTCTTGTGTTGCGTGTGCCACTAATTCTAGCATTTTAACTTTTTTGAATTGGCAGCGAACGCAGCTTTCAAGTTGACACTTTGTAGTGAGTGGTTATGCGCATTTTTCCTAATGTGGCAAAGTACTCTCACTTCTTTGCGGAAGTTGTTAGGAAGGAAGTTGATCTTTTGAAGGTATTCAGAGCGAGCAATATGACCGAGTACCCTATTCCTCACAAAAATATAACACCATAATTGTCAACTAAGAATACACATACAATCATACTTGTGGGAACACGAACAGCAGCAGGCACAGGATATGCAATCTTTTCGAGAATAATGGTAAATGGACACCAATCTGCATCACCATCACAGAAGCAACAAACAGCCATACCGCCACAACAGTTCACATGCCCAGTGGAGTTCACATTAAAACTGAGCAGCATGTTGAATTTGCCAGTCTTTGCTCGAGACTTTGCCAATGTGATTCAACTTGAGTGAACAAGCGCGCCAGGTCAGGGTACGTCAAAGAGGGGTGCACTGTCGACGACGTCGCCAAACAGCAATTGCAGGGGGATTGCTTCGACGACCGTGGAACAAGCCTTGATGTGAGGCAATCGGTAAGAAGTGAGGACCTGCATTATCAAGAGGAAATAATTAGACCCATACTAGTAGCTTATCAAGCAAATAAATAAATGGGGACACTTCTTTGAAAATGCAGAGAATCAGCTGACAAAATCCATCTGCAACATCCCATGAAAGCAGTGCCAGGACTGACAGAACGCTATGTAACAATCGAGTAGTGAAAAAACACAGTAGTGAGGAAACCTAAATAGTGCAGAGATGAAGTTTAAAAAGCTTTATTGAGCTTAATGATTGGCTCCTTACTCATTATTGATGGCAAAGAAGCAACATTTCGAGCTTATTTACGGCCTTATTTCAGTTCTTCAGCTCAAACATAATCAGTCTACCTAGTTATTTTCAGGCTGGCAATGTTCGTTGACTGAATTAATGTAAATGATGCGGAAAAATTGTCAGTAGTTTGAATTCGCCATGTAATATGGTGCTTACCAAACAGACGGCACTCACAACTTAGTATTTTCTTCTGTCACTCGTTATCAGCTGCATTGGTGGCAAAGTAATATAAAATTATGCTGCTCGATTTCTTCCTCCATCACGTGCATATGTACCTAAAACAAAATAAAACAAACCATCCAAAATATCACAATAAATTTATTAGCATGTTCTTTGGTACATCACAGTATGCAGCAGAGTTTCAACTAAGGGGCAGATTTCAAAATGTTCCGAAAGACAGGCCAGTTCATGAATGAAAATATAGACTCATGCTGAACACAACAAAATACAGCAAAAACTACATAGACGTTTCGCCAAATATTCAGCAGGCATCCTCAGTATTCCCTGGCACTAAATATGCGGAGGTTACACAGTTTGTTGATTGTCGAGTATGTCGCTTAGTATGTGGCCGCGATTGTTGTCGCGCGCCAACTTTTCACACTATTGAATCACAAATCGAGAAGATTTCTCTTGCCCCATTTTTGTTCCTGAGCTAGCGTTGTCACATTACTGAAGTCGAAGGCATGTTCCGTCGTCCAGCAGTGTTCGACGAGTTTTGTCTTAAAATGCGTGGCATGGGTGGCTTTTGCAATGTCTTCTTTGTGTTCTTTGAGCCCTGTTGGTTGCTTTTTGCCTATTTCATCATGTTTGTGGTGTCGCATACATCACTGATCAGCACTTGCAGTCATATAGATGGAAAACGTGGTTGGTGAATTGTACCGAAGCCATTATTTGAGAAGGTTTATCAATTACACCCAGAAACACATGCAAAAGGGGACAAGGAGTGTGCCGCGTGAAAACACAAAACCCAATGTTTCTGTACCTTACGTTGAAGTTTTTCAGGCTCTGTTCGAATAGCACTTCCTCGACACGGAATTAAAATAATATTCAAGCCTTATTGTACCTTGGTAAATGTGCTCTCCAACCGCAAAGACAGTACGTCTTCGAAAGATCAGAAAACAGGGTTGTTTACAGAGTTCTGTGCGGCGGCTGCAAGACCACTTATATTAGCAAAACTGGCAGGAAGTGGTCAATGAGTTTTAATGAACACAAAAGGGAAATCGCAAAAACCACGCATTCTCAGACAAAACTCATCAAACACTGCTTGGAAATGAGGCATGCCTTCAACTTTCCTAATTCAATGACGCTGGCTCGGAAACAAAAGAGACGGAAGAGAAAGCTTTTCGAGTTGAGGTTAAATCGTCGTGACCAGTCAGCGTGCAACAACAATCCCAGCCTCTATCCTGATGAGTAGACACATGCGAGATAATCTGAATTCAGTCACACTCACACATTTGGTGCCAGTGCACACGGAGGATGCCACTCACATAAGAGGCGAAATGTCTCTGTAGATTCGTTACATTTTGCTGTGTAAAATCAGAATGCATATTATAATCACTGAAGAGCACAGTTTTATTTTCATGTTAAATTGGTATATGTTCAAATATTCTAGAGAAAAAATTGTTTGTTCAAACAATACCAAATGTTAATAGACTTGCTTTCTATCTTTGTTTGCATAATTCCCTCCTGAGGCAAAAGAAACATTGGAACTCGGCATTCATGCTAGGCGTTGACTACTGATAATCTAGCATCCCATAAACATGCTATTGTTAGAGAAGTGTTTTCTTGGAAATTGTTATCTATGCGTATCTCCTATTAGGCTACACCACCTGTGTTAATTGAAGAAGTGCAAAAGTTGACTACCAAATTTTTGGTTAGTAGTTTGCTCAACGAGTGCTGCTCTCTATCAGATTGCTCCTTCTAAATTTAAAGCATCAAAACGAACTTGACTCAATTTCATACATTTGCCTTAAGTGAAACTTTCCGAATTCTTTAGATTATGACAAGCTTATTTTTGCTCTGCAGTTTGTCGTATAAGATTAAAATTTATGTACTTCCTCGTCATAAAGACACTGTATCCGTGTATTCGCAGAAACATTACCTTGAATATCAAGTTAGGCTGCAAAGCCACAACAAAATATGGCTATCTTACGTACAATGCCTAGCCTTCATTACACTGATATAACTTAACTTAGCAACATTTTGCCTCGTGCAAAGCAACAGAAAAGCTGAATTTCATGACATTTTGTTTACAACATACCGTCTCTGTGACACTTAAATTACTCTAATATGAATCACACTATATTGCCGCTGTAGGAGTTTATAGCACACTGAATAAAAGCAGGAAAAAAGACAAAAGCATCAAAATTCAACTTGAGAGCAACTTCTGTTCCGATAAACCATTTAGTTCAGTGTTTCTGAAAATCTGCCTATTTTTTTTTAAACATTGCTAGCAGGCCGCAGCTGCACACCAGTCTATGTGAGGCAGCACCTCAATGACCATGATTTCAGACGTTCCTGGGGCATAGATAAGCTTCCTGTCTTGCTCATTCTCTTTCTCCACCTCTGCTTTACATCGTGGAGTTTTCCTACTACAGAAGTGCTAAGATGGCCCCCTTTTTGGGGCTTTACTCTGCAGCAGGTAGCTTTATTCACTGCGGGTGCTATTCATATTCGTCCTAGGAACCCTACAGGGGGAATGTAGTTTGTTGAGAGACACGAGCGACAACTAGCGAGGTTTGCAAACCAGTTTCAGGGGAAGTCGGGTGTCACCTCTTCTACTTGATGACGTGGCCACTAGAAGTGGCAGTTTGTAAAAAAACACCAGAGCATATCACACGTGAACCAGCGTTACCTTTAACAGTGGTCCCCTCTGCACATATACTGCGGGTGTTGCGCATGGTGCGCTTTAACTTACGTCGCTACATACAGAATTTACCCAAAACTATCTTTTACTATTTCCTGGCTATCATTACACAAAGCCCCTTTTTCATGCCTTTCAGTGAGTGAAAAAAATGGCAATTTCATGGGCATGAATAGTAGAAGGAATTTGCCAGCCAAAACATTACTAGCCTCATGCATCACTAAACAGATGTATCGGTTGCCACTTTCTTTTTCTTTCACACATAGCTACTTTAAACCTTCAAGAATATGAATGGGGATCGGGGTGACATCGGTCTTGATGTGGTGCAAGCGTGGTGAGCAAACAGAGGCAAAGATTAGGTCAAGCAGTGCAACACTCATACTTAGAGGGTGGTCTCACCCTTAGATACATGAATGCAGTGCTCAGATTAAGTGAAACATATAATAGTCAATTCTTTCAGGTATAAAACGAGCTCCACTTGCACCGCTATATTGTGTGAGACAGATGCCAATTGCACCCGCTAAACTTTGAACAACAAATCTAAAGATATCATATTCATACAGATTTCTAATCCGAAAAGTGGTTATTTGATTTATTATGCCTTGAGCAGTATTCAATTAAGTGTGAAAAGTTAATAACATTCACGTGCTCCTACAAAATAAACAGTACAGTACACATTGTTGGGAAAGTTTAGAAGTCTTATCAAGCGCAAAAAAATGCCTGTCGCTGCTGCACAAGTGCTAAATAAAATCACTGTTTGACAACATTGGTCACCAAACTTTTTGAAATCATGACATCAAGTGACATCACCGCTTGGTATAAATTGGGCAGATCCCCGAGAAACTGATAAGCCGCATGAGGTGCAGAAAGCTTTTGGCGAGGGAATACAGTCAACTGAGAAGCAGAAAAAATGGCTGCGTCGGCGTTCAAATCCTCCAAGACAAATGCATATGAAATCTTGGGAGTCTTTTGGGGACGGAAATTTCACTCCCCACCTGCGCACTTACAGGGCTTTCACGAATGCAATGGTAGACCTGTCAGAATCCGTTCAGTTTTTGCACATAGTACTGCAGATATTTTTTATTCGAGTTTTAGAACAGCAGCAGAGTGGTGTGGTATATGAAGTGATCACATGAAACCATTGCTTCATTAGTGCTCACCTATGTGAATACTCATAGCACTAGCTTATCATATGGTTATCACGAAAACTCACGCACAGTATTTTTTCAAGGTTCCAATTCTTTTATTTCAAACTTGAAATTGCCTCCCCCCACCCACCCCCTTCGTGCTTTTACCATTCTGAGTGTCTGGACAGCACGATAGCTGATTGGGAATTTTGGCTTAGCGTGTCGAAGCTGCAAAACCAGTCCTGGTATTGCAATCGTCATTTGGGAGGTGCAAGGGAATAGGTGGGTCACACATTTGTGGCTGCATCCAGTGAGCACTCGAAGGAGTTCATTGGAGAAACACGCTTGAGTTCGTCTACGTTTTCTGCGAACGTGTTATTTTCTAGGTGTCTATAGTGGCCGATGCTGAGAGTAAATGCGTTATGTCTCGCTATGGTCAGTGAAGGCCGGGTCTTGATGAACACAATTCTTATGAAGAAGTTGGCATACTGAAAATATTTTTCAAAAGTTCAGAAGGCATCAAGACACTTGACGTTCGGTTTGCTGCGCGTGGCTGAGAACGCTATAGAGCTCACGCAGCCATCCGCACTTTTTGCTGCAGTCAGAAATACGGCTCATTAACTCACGGATTTTAATATGGTAACTACGCACATGCAAGTTAATTTTCCACCAACCTGCCCACGAACTATCCACAAACTTGTCAGTAGGCCCTTTTAAAGTCTGCAAAGCGCCTTTATGAAGGTCAGCGAAATCAAACTAGGGGTCCGTTGCCTCTGAAGTTATCTGCAACGCACTGGCAAAAAAAATCTCGGGGGCTTAGTATTTTTCAGGAATGATTTGCAGATGATTCAAGCTACCTCTCAGTTAGCAACTGTTGCCACTCTGTGCAATGTTCATAGAGGCTGCTTGGCCATGTGACCTCCCCTCCTCTCCCAAGAAAGAAAACGTGACGCACGTCATGTCGCCGCCCCTTCACATGGGCAGACTATTCTCTCGAAAAAGGTCCAATGTTATACTACCCTTCAATCAGTGTCACGTGGAACACACACTTCTAAACAGTTCTCACCACCCCGCGGAAGAAAGACCATTAGGTAATGTCCTACGAGTCTCAAAAATATAAGGCAAGGTGAAGTTCTCTGTGTACTTCAGAAACGCTTCTGCAGTCACCTGGCTACAAAGGCGTGCAGCCAAGGAGGTTCTGGAATCCTCGGCACAATTGCCAAACCAATTGGTCAGGAATGTCGCACGCTTTGTTCTCTTCTTTACTTCTGTCACTCCGTCTCTTCCCTTCTTTTTTCAGCAGCCTCTCGTGGCTAAATTGTGTATTAGAGACGTAGTGACTAAATTTACCTACTAGGCTAGACACTGAAGTCTAAAGTCTTGAAAAATATTCAATGCGTGTTTCGGCGGCGTAGTCATGTTTAGTAGCATCACTTTTGTCAAACGTCAGAACTGCCACGAGACAACTTCAAGGTTCTTTTCACAGATGACGCATCACGAAAATTGTTTGCAATATTGATTATTTGTTGGAAATCTTTTGAGTCAAGCGCTGCTACGCAAATTTATTGAACACAAGTAATTGCAAAACAAGACATAGTCCTGCCAATGTGCGATAAATGTGGGTTAGCGATAACAGAAAAATATATATATTTGCACAAACCTGGCAAGCAGAAAAATAAGCTAAATTCACTTTGTCTTAACTTTTTCTTATTAACTTTTGACAATTTTCTCTGCATCGAAAGGCTCGCTGCTTCAATAATGAAATTTTAGGATTTTCCTTTTGGACAGTTTTTCCACCTTGTCGGTAATGCCTGAACAAGTTTATTTATAAATTTGTGAATTTGAGCTGTTATTATTCATGAGCTATTCGTCGGAACGCGAAACAACTTCGCATAGACATTAGGTACATTGTAGCCTGGAAACTGATTCACTGTTGTTCTACACAAAAAAACGTTATTCACTCATAATTCTCAAGGTTCTGCTGATTTTGATTGAAGCCTGCATGACTTTTGTATTGCTTTTTTGGCTACATTTTGTCATAGAAACCTTGCATGATGCTCTATGAAGAGGCTCAGGAATTTTCATTTATTTTGTTAAACAGTTTTGCCACACTTACAGTGCAACAGAGGCTTGTACAGCAAAATCACTGGTCTTTGCTCGCACTGTTTTAATTTCTGTGCAAAACCGCTTCAAGTTAGGCGACAATACTAGCTGACATTAGAAAGTGCAGAATGTAGCTTTTCTAAAGCAGTACAATTCACATCAATAGGCTGAGCGTAGAACTTCAGCAAACACTGAATAAAATGCAGAGCTGGTGCTGCCGCAGTGGGACCACCACCTTGATTAATCTTTTTGTTGGGCTAGTTGGTACATGCTTATTTATTTCTAAACATACCATCGGAACAGAAAATTGAGGAGAGCACACAAAGAGCGTAACTTACAACTAACTTTATTCTCGAAAAATCAACGAAATATATAAGCGTCGCACCCTTGCACACGCACATTGCCTCACATGTTAGTAAGAAAACACGCGAAAAGACTGACAACAAAAATATGAAAAAAAGCCACTAAACAAAAAATATTTTGAAGAATGAAGTTCCCCACAACGCAGAGCAACAGATGAAAAACTAACATGCCTATCTTTTCTTTTAATGTGGTACACATTCATAATTTTGCGTGCTAAGGTTTCATTGCTCTTTTCAAGAAAGAATACACTGAAAAACGTAGCCTCACATTTGCAGGAACCACAATGTGCAGGCAAGTGTGCCGGTGCATAAAGGACAGAATTAGGGAGCAACAACATTTTGTGAAAAATAAACTTCCGGCATATTTGCCAGCACATTGTGGTTTCTGCAAAGGTGAGGCTAGGTTTTCTAGTGTAACCGTCCTTGGAAAGAGTAATGATACCTTGGCACGTGAAATTATAGAATCATTCTACAATACAAAGAAGAGAGATCCGCATATGAATGTTACATCAGTTGATTTGCGTGGTGGGGAATTTCCGTTTCTTAGAATCTTTTATTGTTTAGAGACTTTTTTGTCATCATTCTTTTGTTGTCAATCTTATTGTATGTTTTTTTTACTAGCATGTGAGGCAATGTGCACTAGCATGGTTGCTACGCTATATATTTTGCTGATTTTCCAAGAGAAAAGTTAGTTGCGAGTGACGCCTTTTCTGTTCTGTCCTCGATTTTGTTTCCCGAAGGTATGCATCTTTGCGTATTTCAGTAAGTACTGTGTTATTTTCCAATAACGAAATCCTTTCAACACACAAATATTTCTGTTCACCTGTCCAGCTAGTTACAGCAAGGGCAAGCTGTATGCAGACAAAATGCAAGAAATAAAAGCATCAAATCATGCACCAGAATAAAATTATCAGAATAAGCGAAACGAAAAAATGCAGCCTGACTGCTCTCATGTCTTAATCCCACCAACTTTTCTCAAAGGTGCAACGATAGCATGCTTACTTATGCGTCAATTTACTTTGCAATGTCCTCCATCTCTACTATCTCAGTGACCATTTGACCAGGACTAAGTGCAAGAAACACACTGTCTTAAAAAATGGGCCTAAACCATCAGCCCACGCAAGCATTCCAAGAAACCTTTAAACTGCTGTTTATAGACTGCGACTGTGCTCACAGAGTGTATCATTGTGTGAGGTTCCTGTCTAAGCCACTGACCCTCCTGCATGTCACAGAACAACAGTAGCATTTAAGGGCTCAATTATCTTTTTTAGACACAGCCTGAGCACTCACACAAGATAGTTGCATAGCGTTTCTTCTGTTGCAATAAGTAGGTAATGACACAATCATCGTGGATGGAACAGTTAGTTACCTAGAAAAAGGTGTTACATAGCTCAGTCACGATTTCGGTTTCAGAAGGCGCTAAACAAGTGAGGTGGCATGTAACGTGGTTTTCTTGCGGACATAGCTGGCTGCATCTACACAAAGCCGCATGGACC
This sequence comes from Rhipicephalus microplus, assembly GCF_013339725.1. Taxonomy (NCBI): domain Eukaryota; kingdom Metazoa; phylum Arthropoda; class Arachnida; order Ixodida; family Ixodidae; genus Rhipicephalus; species Rhipicephalus microplus. The sequence goes on from NC_051174.1 coordinate 26,960,033, forward strand.
TGGTCACCACACAAACAACTTTCTTCAATGAAAGCTTTCTGGGTGCAGCGATAATTGCCTCTGAGATGTAAATATGCATGACCCATTAAATGCACAGTTAAAGCAAGGACATCAGCCGTTGTGCTCCCATGCAAGTCTTCCCCCTCTTCATTTAAAGAAGTTTGCAAGGAGAGCACTTGCAAGGGTTGTGGAAGCCAACACAAACTTATGACGTACAAGGCAGTGAGTTGCTTAGACAGAAACCAAAGGGGTGTTATGCAAGTAATAATATGACAAGAGCTGCAAAATTACTTTTAAAATGTGTTTCAGCATTTATCACTTGATATTTTGAGGACAACAACCGTGCCCCCGCATATCTATCCGAAAAGTTAACTCAACTGCAAAGGCTGCTCCGAGAAAATGCAGTCGAAGGGAAAAAAAATACAAAGATGCAGCATCATCTTCCGACTGAAATATTTATACAGCAGTGCAGATGTATATACAGTCCTTTAATAAAACAGGCCATCAGCCCATGAAAAATATAGGAGACGTTATTTGCAGATTTTTTGACTATAGTAAAGCAATTACGATAAAAACGTTCAGAAATTAAAGTGAATAAACACACAACTCTCCACCGGCAAAGACTGAATGTACAACCTTTGGATAATGCATTCAATGCTCTAATCAATGAGCTAAATTGGCGGCTGTCCTCTTGTCGACATTATGGAGTGTTTTTGAGCACGTAAACTTAGGAGTGTTAGTGGGCACTGTTTTTAGCACGTGATCTTTCTACGTGTTAGTAGCTGACAATAAGCCCTGCTACTCTACCTGAAGGCATTAAGTCTACAGGAAGGAGACCCTCACTATGAATGAACAAAAGGAAAATTTAGGGGCCTATTTTTCTTTGTTAAATGATTGTGTTCACCATGTGCTTAAAACATGTTACACACTTTTGCCTGTGATCAGAGCTGCAGCCTTTTTAGTTCTTTCGAAGGTGAATCTTCACAGGCAAGAAAATACTTTGTCTGTACTTCAACACTTTCTCCCTAATTCTTTGAGTCTGCGAGAGACACTGGGCACGCAATGTGCACAGTTGCCTTAATCCTTTCTTGGGCCTTTGATGTGTCCAGCCACTTCTCTTCAAGCCTAGGATGATTTACATTCGTAAGCAAACTCACAGCTCCAACAACAACAACACATCCTAAATGAAACCCGCAATTTTAAAAGGGGATGTTCACTCTGAGAATGCATCATCCACCTTGTTTTAGATGAGTCGATTGCCACAGAGCATTCTGCAAAGGCAAGTGCATGTTCCGCTTTTTAGCCACTTTTGAATACCGCAACACAAAAGCAGCAATGACTTCCAAGCACAAGATTCATACCACCAGTATGAGGGTTATTCTCTGAGAAACAATCTGAAGTTCAAAAATTTAATTGTGCCTCATTCAATATGCAGCTACGCTATTTCAAGAAGTTGGAGCACATCCAAAGAAAGCTTCAAAGTGAGCACGACATTCTACTTCAGCCTATTGATTCTGCCCACCCAAACACCAAAAATTATCCGTAAAGCAGAAGCAAATTACAGCACTATAAAAAATCATCAACTTATTATTAATATATTTTTCTTTCAGCACAGGCCAAGTACAAGTCAAATAAAATCAATGCAATGATTAACCAAATATAAACAGCCTGCCAGCACAAAGGATCTACTGCCCTGTGCCAAGGATGCTATCGAACTTCTTTGAGCAGTATCCTTCCCTGGAAAGAGTTGAATGTCACTGGTAGTTGCTTGGAAGTGTTTCTCACACTGTTACTTGAATTTACTTTTCCTGGCTAGGTCATAAAGGTATATTTGTAACGGCAGAGTAAGGGTATTAGTATTGAATCGAGCACTGTATCAATTCTTGGAGACCTGCACTTGACCAGTATTTATTGGAACTATATTAACAAATTGCTAAGTTTCAGTGCTGTACAGTCTCCTGCTATATAGATACTTTTTTACTGTTTAATTTAGTAGAATCAGTGGACTGCAAGTGGGTTGTCAAGCCCAGTATGGAGGTTTTGCAGCACAAGCTTCAGCATCTTGTGGCAACACATGAGATTGCCGAATGTTTCACAATCAAATCCCTGCGCTTAACACAGATTTTTACAAAATGGTGCACAAGTTGGGGGTGAATGTAAACATTCGACAGAAGTCTGTCTA